>CM067372.1:55632263-55724819 GCA_034401795.1 Chaetoderma sp. LZ-2023a
CACGACACGACGATGTTATGTAGAGAGCTGAATAGAAAAGGGTTTGTTGGTAGCATGCCGGGCTAAACAGAGTTATAGCACGGACAGCGACCTCAGTGAAAAATTGTTGGTGGCGGGAGAAAGTGCTGCACATATAAATGTTGCTGTATAGTGTTTCCTACGTGCACTGCAGTCCTATATTTTCTACAAATAAACAAAACATATGAACTTATGGCTACTGGCCATATATATATATATATATATAAACTAACCAGAACAATCAATACAGTATCAAATGATCAGAATTATATATTTTTAGTACAGGCTAATGAACCTACTACGGTGCGGTTAGTGAAAACACCTTACAGAAAATGCGAATAACTATAAACATATACAGAAATTATTACTAGCGGTCCTAAGACTGTTACGGTACCTTTTAGTCATCGGGACCATTTATACAGATACAATATAATTATCAGAAGTATAAGTAACGGAATAATTAAAATGTTAAGTATAGTTACTTGAATACTCGGTAGCCACTCTTAAATCTGGGCTATCGTGTTACTGAAATTGATGCGTCATTCTTTGGTTGACGTGAGTTGATGCATTCTCAGGAAGCTGGAAAGTTCCCGCAGGTTGGTTCCCGCAAACAGGATTCCCGCAAGCAGCTCATGACGGGAGCGGATCAAACTCAGGACTGTAAGCACAATATAGAATGTCTAACGAGTAGTCAGTAAGAGATACAATAGCATTACTGCTGTGAAGAAAGTTCCCGTACACCGATGGCACGGATGGAAGTTGACAACAACCCGATCACAAGCGGGGGTTGTTAGATGCAGATGAAGATACAAAACAAAGCTTAACGGTGCTGGGTACGTCAGCCAGCTCTGAAGATGCACCGGGCAAAGTTTACTTGCTGCGGTCGAAAGTTAGAAGAACCTGCACGACATCAGTGCAGGGACGGTTGAAGTACCACTTTTTGGCGTGGCCGGCAGATCCGGCGAGTCATCCACCAAAGAACATCGCTGTCTCTACATCTGTAGAATCACATTTTCAGGCCGTAAAGGCCTCACCGCAAGTTTGTGTTCCGAAGTAGATCTTGATATTCGTGAACAATAACTAGAAAGTTCCAAATTGCTCCTGCAAGTAAGGGGAGTTACAAAATTGTTTTAGTGCGGTGGGTTGGATACTGCTAGCTACGGGAGAAAACCCGACAGCAAGCGAGGTGATCTGTGCCTTGTCGATCGTAGCTGGTACAGGTCCAACCTATTCGGCCCCTGGCTGAGGATGCTCTCGATCTCTGGATTGCGTCTCCTTTTATACTACCCGTGACGTCAAGGCGCAAGCTCCAACCAATCATAGGCCGAGCAACAGCCAATCAGCGCGTAGCTAATAACAGCGCAGTCGAATGTTCTAGAACATTCTAGAAGTTCTGCGCCCACATGGTTATGACGTCATGGCAATATTTTGAAGATAATCAAGAAGGGTTTTCTGTGGATAACTCAGTCATTTCTTAACCGATTTTGAAATGGTTTACAGATTTAAAAAGGCTGTCGAATTCTGGTCTTGATTAATGCCAGATTCGGCAGGAATAGGTAATCAGAAAGGATTACAGGGTACCATCTCGGTACACTAAAAGCATCATCCTATCTTGGTCGTAAACTGTGTGCTCCATCAAAAATAGCATCTAAGCGTGCGCATGCGCACTATGCGTTTTAATGAACTTAGTCGTTTTTACAACGCGATCTCTCTCAAAGGCCCATATACGCTTATGACTCTACCCAGGGGGGACTTGTTCAGGGAACGAATCCAGGACGGGCAGCGCATACCCAGCTTGGCTGGTACGGCCGGTACCCAACCGGTCGATCAGAACTACAAAAGACACACCAGTCGTAGAACATTTTAATCTTCCCAATCACAATTCGACTTCAGTCGACTACAGAATCATTGACGTGCTCCATCATGATCCAGATACACCGGAAGCCACTTCTTTCCGCAAGGAACGTGAGAAATTCTGGATGCATCAGATGCACTGCATCAGTCCAATCAAGATTAATCACACCAATTGGTAACAAACTCTACCTAGCAGTAGTAAAATAAATATATCAATTGTAATGACAGTCAGCGAAGTTTTTAAGAAACAAAATATTTTTCGATCCACAGCTTTATAAAGAGTATATGAGTACTACAGTATTAACTGCAAGTCATTCAGGTATTCAATTCTCTCCTTATCACCAACAGTTGACCATTTACTGGTCACAAGCATTGAGAGAGATAACTCTATAATATATAAGTAGACAATTATGTGAATGGAAAAGGTATCTGTGAAAACTTCACTGATATCAATGAAAACATTAGAAAATACATCTTAGTTACGAATAGACCCCCTCCCCCATAGACCAACTGACCAACCGACAGACAGACTTATACTCGCTACTTTTCATAGCTAAAGATAGTCATTAGAATAACCAAATTTTATAAAAATATTTACCAGAAATTGTCAAAATGCATCTTCTCCATAACCGTTTGGTGGATTTTATCCAACTTTGGTTGGACGGAGTCAATAGTGGTAGGCTCTTGAACGTGTATTCAGAATTTTGGTTGGTCGATTTTTTTTAGTGGCCATTTGGATTTTTTTTTAAACTGTCCAGACCCATTTAAAGATGTTGTGAGGACTAGTTACCCGATCGCTCTGATTAACTTGACAATCATAATACAGATTCTCCTTTACTAGAAGAACAAAATCCTTTTTTAATTTTTGTAATCGGCCCAGCCAACGCTGAGATAAGCATGTAGCAACCACCATGACAACCAAATGTTTTTAGCTATCGCGCTAGAGTTGTGACGTCACACTGGGATGACACCAATTCCTATTAGTCTAGATTATTATCTCGGGGAGCATAGCTAGGCTCTCTACTGCTGCGCGTATTAGGCACCTATGCACCTATTCTTTGACGATTCATTGTTCACACAGGGACACTACATTGTTTGAGATGCACAAAGGTTCAATAATATCGAAGTTGATGATATTTTTGTTGATTAAACTTAAAGGACAGACCTCATGGTCACGGTGCCTGACATCACAATTCTAACATATAGGCCTCTTAGAGGTGACAGTAACATCGGATTTCGTGTACGTGAATTAGGCTATATTTAATCAAACCCACCCACACACTTCTTGGAATACAATTCTACAAATGCATATATATCTTATCTTTCTGGATTGACTGCAGAGATTTTCCGTAGATGATAGGCATGTATGTATACAAATGTACAACTTTTTAAATGATAGTTAAGTAGGCCTACACAGCTCAGTGCACGTACGATCACAATTTACCATTGCGTAGGCTTATGAATAAATTTATGATTGCAATATAGCAGTTACTCCAGTTATGTGTTTAAAATTAACTAAAATGCCTGGTAAATATAAATCTAATCTAAACTAATCTATTTGCGTATAGTCTACATTGAGATATTATTGACAGTACACGGTTTGTTTACAATTTAGGCAGCTGTCGAGGTGCGTAGCGAGGCTTTCACTGCCGTCCGCATGCTTATAGTACAACTTAAATAACATATACTGTTGGATATTTTGAACATAATTGGGTTGGATTTCAACCAAAATTGTGTTCAAAATATTCAACATAACGTTTCTTGTATCGTGTTCATATGGTTCTAACATATTTGTGTTTTTGCTTTGGAAGCATTTAGACTTATTTATGAGCTGCACTGTAAGTAAGGATAACACGCTAGCGACCTCTGAACATCTGTAAGTTCACCTATCTATTTAAAAAAATTTCATCCGCTTCAGTTTTGCTTTTTCATAACATTGAAATATGATTGTATGCTACTTCCATACATGGAAGAAGTTGGTTTGAAAACGATAGTTCATATGGTTGTCACAGGCGTGACGCCCCTCCCCTCCCCCTCCCCCCCCCCCCCCCCCACACACACTAACGTACGTGTTGACCCGTACATGCCTCTACATTATTATTATACAAACACATTACCAAAAGCTTATAGGTAAACAATTACATTGTAATCAGTAATCACGGGAAATTTCACATAGGACACACTGACACACTTATTGTACATTCGTAATCTTTAGAAAAAATTGTGACTGCACTCTGTAGCCTATATACATTTAGATATGAATAATAGTACAAGTATAGCCATCGTCAACCTCTCCCACCCACCTCGATAATCACACTCACATCCATCCATCCCAGATATTACATAGTACACCCAGTCCTTTCAAGAATGGTAATGGATCCGCAATTAGGCCTACTAGACTACAGAGTATTTGTCACATGCATTGAAATATTGCTGATTTTCAGCATTGCCCATGGTTTACCATAGTTATAGGCCTATTATTATGCGAATATAGCGATCCATGAAACCATTAAAAATGAGTAAATATTATAATAGATTTTAAAATATTCTTGTTTTTTTATTTCTTGAAGACTTACCTTCAACCTGACATAATTTATGTTATGGTAGGTGAAGTCAATCCTGTTAAACGCACGTTTTAAAATATGTTACCTTTGTACTACAGACAGAGAAATATTGACCCAGCTCACAGCGCCGTTCCCGGTGTGACGTCACAGTGAGTGGTGATGTGATTTAGATGGAGGCGTCATTTAATCGCATTATTTGGGCTGCCTAACATATTTTTCTCACTCCAAAGTGACGTTATTGTGTTTAAATAGTGTAGTAGACCATAAAATTAATTGAAACTCGTTATCGACCGCAAGTCCTCACAAGACCTTTAAAAACTACCCCTTATATTAATTAGTGGGCCAATATCAACGAATCTTGGGTGGAATGATCCTATGGCAGTAGGCTTCAACATATCAAACGAGAATTTTGATCAGTCAATTTTTTTGTTATCTCTTGGATTCTTCAAAAATTATCCATGTCTAGCGGTCTTTAAATGCAAATGGTCCAGGTTAGCATTACAGGCCCTTGGGCCTCTTATTGATAAGGCCTTCTATATTTGTTTGATGTTTGAAGTCAAGCGTCATAGTTCATTGCAAAGTAAAGTCGATCTTCATGGTTTGCATTGCATCACATTTCTGGTTTGCTCTTGTAATTTTAGATTTAAGCGTAGTCTACATGTTGTGAATGTTTAGAAATCATGAATCCATCCATTCTAGCATTCCGTCATAAGTCCCATTTGTAAGTCGTGTGCAAATAATACTTAATTTAGACATCACGTCTTGGCCCTCAGCACCACAGAAAATCAGTATATTGCTATGCAATGAAGCCGCATTACATAATTCGACGCAACTGCGATGCAGCAGGAATAGGTGCATTGTGTTTATTACTTGTATGTTGAATCGAGAAAATCAATAGTGGTGGGTAAGATTAGAGCCAGTATGTTATTTTTTTATATATCTTGTTGCATTGCTATGCAATGGAGCTTCACTAAATAAATGGGCGCGACTCCGATGCACCAAGCATGGGTACAGCGATTTGTTATTTGTATTCTGAAATGAGTTCGATGACAAAATTTGACTGTCTGCATAAATAGTAGCATATTGCGACCAAGTTATCGACTTTCTTGCAAGCAGGACTTCTATACATAAAAATCGCACAGGTAGTCAACGTGACGTTAAATGTTCTAGAACATTCCAGACGAGTAATATTGACAATTCCTGACAGGTCTTGCGTTTAATGAGACTAAATTAGAAGGAATCGTCGCATTTGCATACAATTAACTTTTTACCTTTCCCGGGCACATACCTTTATGCTAATGTGTCATCAGTTGATTGGATGAAGGAATCACGTGAGTAGGAAATGAGGTAGCTGTAGAATGTTCTAGAAAACAACTAACGTGAGAGATGATGCAAGAAACTGAAGTGCTTTCTAGCAGGAAAGTGGGAGATGTATAGAGTGACTGACACCATAATCGTTGTAACTATTGGAGGCCATATTCGTTTAGTCTATTGTCTGTACTTGCCAGGATTGCTCAAACAAAACCCAACCTGCATGCACGTGCAAATTAAACGAAATCTAGGATTTCTTTTTTCACGAGAGAGTTGATACTTACCTCCCTAATACTTTTGATATTGCTAAATATTGGCTTTCACTCAATAAACACTCAGATTTAAACAGTTAGGTGCCCCTACTGGGCAGGGAGTCAGAGCGTAGTCCGGCGGATGCCAGCCCCACCACCGCGCATGCGCAGACTAGCACTTCCTCTGACTAGATTATTGGCTGACACACATGCAACTATTAAGAGCCTGAAGACCGAGCCTCTGTGGGGTGGAGAGGCCGGGTCCGTATCTAGGGAGGTAAGTATCAACTCTCTCGTGAAAAAAGAAATCCTAGATTTCGCTTATTTCACTTCAAGAGTATACTTACCTCCCTAATACTTTTGATATTGCCAGAATTCGAAAGTGAATCTGGCGGGAGGGAGGCGAGGTCAAAAGACCAGCTCATCCCTATACGCTTTTTCTGCGTTTAAGGCACTTAAACTTCTGAAACTGTCTGAAAAAACAGTCAGGATTTGACTAATCATCGGATAACACCACCGATGTATGAGAGATGACCGAATGTCATATGCGCTCCCCCCCCCCTCCTTCCTGGGAGGAAGAGTCGACTGACCTCAATGTCCTATACGCTCTCTACGTACAAGTGCCATGTACTACAGGACAGAGACGAAAAAGCTCCATTTTCGTAACTCTCAACAATGAACCACACAAATACACAAACCATCACCATATTAATAACGGGTAACGTGACAATACAATCAACAATGGACAACACATGAACAAGACTGACCTTGTTGAAAATGGCTGCTGACATCATCTTCCCATTGGTAAAGACTGATGCAGGCCCAAAAAAGTGGGTGTTTCCATAAATTAATTGTGAAATATATAAGTAATGAGGAAAACCCTCAAAAAATATAAACCGAGTTATTTTTTCAAAATCGACAAGGCGAGAGGATTAGAGGTGTCACGGAGATAATGGTCTGTAAAACTTGACTCACAGTGCCACTGAGCCACCGACATAATATCATCCACCGGGACCCCATTAAATAGGGCGGTGGATGTCACTACGCCGCGGACACTGTGAGCCTTGGCCACGTCAACCTGCTTCCCGGTGGCGGATTTATGGCAAAACTGAATGCATTCCACAATCCACCTGGAAATGGTGTCCTTAGAAGCCCTGCCATGGGGTTCAATATATGACAACCATAACGCTGACTGGTCGGTGCGCCACTCCGCCGTACGTTGTTTGTACCGGCGCAGCGCCCGGACGGGACACCATGCTTTAGAATTAGGATCATATCTAGTTAAAGCAGGCAAAATAATAGGTTGACCTGGATATTTCAACGACTGATTTTTAGCCAAGAAATTAATCCTAGGTAGCAGCTTAAGGCCTTCCCCTGAAACCACAAAACGGTCATCCTCGGCTGATAAGGCATGAATTTCACTCCTACGCCTAGCCGAGGCCGCAGCAATTAAAAACACAGTCTTCAGTGTTAATAGTTTCATAGAAATGGAACTAAGTGGTTCAAAAGGCTTATCACCTAGTACTTGAAGCACTAGCGATAAACTCCAAGACGGAATCACAGGAGGATTCCTTGGTCTTAGATTGCCCATGCCTTTAATTAATACATTTAATGTATTTACTTCATCACTTCCCCTCTTAGCCAAGCAAGGAATAACAGACATTAATGCTGACTTATAACCAGCAATAGAGTTAGGCTTGAGGCTATAGGCATCATAGAGGTGACAGAGGAAATCAGCTACTACTTGAATAGATGAATCCATTGGATCAATACATCTTTTTGAGCACCATTCTGCAAATCTGTTGATTTTATAATTATATGCTCTGGAGGTTGACCCCCTCCTGGCTTTGGCCATAAACATGGCTGCTTGCTCAGAAAAGCCCTCCTTAATTCTAGATTCCTTGACAACATCCACGCAGTCAATCTGAACATTGACGGATTGTTGTGAAGGGCCTTGCCCTGGAAGATAATATCGTCCATCAGAGGCAGAGGAACCGGATTGCAGACCAGAAGGTCCAGCAGATCCGTATACCATGATCGGCTTGGCCAATCCGGGGCGATCAGAAGCACTTGGCATTCCTCTTGTCTGATTTTCTGAAGAATTTTTGGAATCAGGATTGCTGGAGGGAATGCGTATGCATACATTCTCCCCCAGCTGATAGCTAACGCATCTGTTGCGAAAGCGCTTGGATCCGGAATCGGAGAGACGTACGTCGTCATCTTCGCATTCTTCTTCGTTGCGAACAAATCGATGTTGGGTTTCCCCCAATGGTCGAACAGACGATCCGCCACACATTGATTTAGTTGCCATTCCGTGGGTAAAACACTCATCCTTCGGCTCAATGAGTCTGCTAGCAGGTTTAACCTTCCCGGAATATGAACTGCTTTCAAGGTAATCTGGTGATCCAGACACCAACAAAGCAGTTTCCATGTCATCATACAGAGACTGGGCGACTTCGTTCCGCCCTGGCGGTTTATGTAAGTCACAACTGTTGAGTTGTCTGAACGAATAAGAACAATCTTGCCCTGAACTTTCTGTAAGAAATGTTCCAGGGCCAGGACTACTGCTTTTAGCTCCAGTAGATTTATATGTTCCTTTGACTGTTCCAGATTCCAAAGCCCTGATATCGTGTACTCTTCCAGGCAAGCTCCCCAGCCCTCCATCGATGCATCTGTATACACAGTCACCTGAGGGTGGGGAGGGGTTAGCAAAACCCCCGGCAAGAGATTCTCTGTATTCAACCACCATTGCAGGTGGTGAATGAGAGGCGCCAACACTGACACATTCGAGTCCAGCGAACCTGTACTCTGGGTCCATTGTGTCATGAGAAATAACTGGATCGGCCGCCTGCGTAAGGCGGCCTGAGGAATGACTGGTTCCAATGAAACCATCAACCCCAGCATTCTCAAGTAAACCCGTGCCAGGACATGACGACTGTCGCACACTGACTGAATTAATGAGATGAGTTTCTGAACTCTCTCCTGAGTAGGATAAACATATCCTGTCTCTAGATCGAAGAACATCCCCAGGTAAACAAACTTCTGGGATGGAGTCAGCTCTGATTTTGGGAAATTGATCATCCAGCCTAAGTCTGTGAGAGTTTTCAAAACAATCTCCAGATTGGCCGACAAACTTTCCCGGGTGTGCGCTTTCAACAGCCAGTCGTCTATGTACGTGTGGACTGCTATGCTTCTCCTGCGGAGGTACGCTGTGATTGCAAGAACCACACGGGTGAAAACCCGAGGAGCCGTGGAAATTCCGAAGGGCAACACCCTGAATTCCCACTGTCTGCCCTGGAATGCAAATCTCAGGAAGCGACAGAAACTCCCGTGGATGGGGATGTGGAAATAAGCGTCCTTCAAATCTATCGACGCCGTCCACATCCCCCTCTCCAACCCCGCCAACACCGAGCGCACCGTTTCCATCTTGAAACTGGGCGTCTCGATGAACTTGTTCAGTGGCTTGAGGTTGAGAATCGGTCTCCACCCTCCGGTGCGTTTTGTTACCAAGAACAGGGTTGAATAGAAGCCCGGACACCTTTGTGCCGGCTGAATAGCTCCTTTTTGTACGAGGGAATTTATCTCCTCCTCGATACACAACCTTTGATCTGGATCTCTCGGAATGGGAGTCCAGACTGGCACCAGAGACAGTCGCGACGGCGGGCCTGTCATCCACTCTGGATGATACCCCACGGAAAGCCATCGCAAGACTAAACGGTCCTGAGTTAACCGTTCCCACTCTTGCATGTGGTCGGCTAGCCGGCCTCCCACCGGTCCACCTAGGGACCGCGGTGGACACAAGGCATGCAAGAGCGGCACTGTCTCCGTCGCCATACACACCGGCGTGGTCCTTACCGCGGTAAGCGCCCTGTCAGGAACGATAACCACGCCCAGATCCTCGCGCGCCCCGCCCCGCCCCGCGCGCACCTCGGTGCACGGGCGGCTGCCTGGCTGACGGCGGCTGAGGAACCTGCGCCCCCCTCACTGCTGGCCGAATCGCACGCGGCCGAGGCCGGCGCTGCGACGGCGGCTGGCCTCTGACTTGGCCAGCACCACCTCGAGCCTGCAGGGGACGATACGCAGGGGCCGCGGCGCGAACGTTAGCACGACGCAGCACCTCAAACTGTTCGCGCAGCGCCCTCTGGTTATTCACCAGGGTGACCGTCTCCTGGAGGTGGCGACATCCCTCACCTCCAAAAAGACCAGGACCCGTCATAGGCGTACGGAGTAGCCTATTATACAGGTCCTGAGACGGGCACAGATTGTCCAGGGCAAACGAGCGTCTTGCCCGGACACTCCTGGTCACCGCCCGCGTCATACAGTCCAGCGCCAGGTTAATACCATCCTGGATGGTTCGCTGGACCGCGAGCGGGCTTGGCTGGCGCGATGCGGATGCCGTTACTACCCCCTGTAACAGCTGGGAGACGTGGGACAGAGCGGCGATCGAAGCCCTCCCACTCTCCTCCGCATCACGCAACGCGGTATTCGCCGAACGCAACGCGTCCGCGCACAAGACCCCCGCGTCAGAACGGGAGCCTGGCCGCGTATCCTCACCCAAAGCCGCGCGGTCATCCACGCTGGGCTTGGGTACCACACCGTACCGCTGGTAGTCCAGGGGCACGATGCGACAACGCCTGGCCACCTCGCGAGGGGCCTTCGCGAGACGTCCACTCGTGTTAATGGACGACTCCGCCGCCTTGAACATGTCAACGACATGCTCCGCCAGCGGCAGAGAAGGCATAGCGTTAGCAGTTGGTTTCCCAGCTAACCACGGCGTGTGAACACGGTGGCTAGCCGACTGCTCCACGGGCAGATCAGGCCTAACGCTCACCAACCACTGGCAAGCGTCATACCAATCCTCCTCCGTGGCTAACTGCGAGCGCTCTACAAGACGGGGTCCTTCGTCTTCCTCCTGAGCGCAAGCAGTAGAGCTTGACGGCGGGTACGCTGATACACCTGGCAAGCCAGGGAAAACATGCGGGCCTGACAGCACCGGCATGAGAATATCACTGGTTTGACCAGGAGCAGGCACCGCGGTAGAGCGCGGGGTATATATAGCCCCACCACGGGCCCGGCCAGCACCAGCTACACGCTCGGCAAGCCGAGGTATGCGGTACCGCTGGCCATCAGCAGCGCCCTGGGCCACCACCTGAACCGCGGACCTTACTCCAGGGTGAGTAATACCGTGGAAAAAAGCGCCTGTATTCCCCGCGAGGGGTGCACAAGCGTCTTCATCCATGTCCACGTCGTCAGACGGCGACCCTAGCAGGTAATCCTCATCACCCTGGTCAGAAAGATTAGACCCCGGGTCAGCAAAGAGAGCTAACCCGGGCTGACCAGGAACGGTGCCATAGGAGGTACTGGCCACCGCGGCGTGCGGATACCCCTGGACTGATAAGCAGCCCGCGGGTTCCAGCGACAACCGTCCACGGTCCCCTATCGGCGCGGCAATAAGCCTGCTGCCAGGGTCGTGGAACGCCCCCTCTAATGGGGCCACCTCTGAATCGTCGGACAACGGAAGCGGACTAAGGAAAATCGATCCAGAGGCGGGGATTACCTGCTCCGAAGCCGATGATGAGGACAATAAAGGATCTGGTCCAGGAAGCATGCTACGAAGCAACCCTGGAACCAAATCTTTTATTGTCCTCTTCATCTCTCCCAACATCTCGGTCCGGAAGGTCTCCATATCCACCGCG
This sequence comes from Chaetoderma sp. LZ-2023a, assembly GCA_034401795.1. Classification (NCBI taxonomy): domain Eukaryota; kingdom Metazoa; phylum Mollusca; class Caudofoveata; order Chaetodermatida; family Chaetodermatidae; genus Chaetoderma; species Chaetoderma sp. LZ-2023a. The sequence goes on from CM067372.1 coordinate 55,643,958, forward strand.
GACGAGACCTTCCCCTTACCCTTCCTACTTACAACCTCTCGTTTCCGCTTCTTCTTCTTCTCCTCCTCTACCACCTTGTCCGTCGCCTGTAAGCAGCACAAGAATTCGGACATTAACTCGCCCCCCCAGTGCTTACATATGTCACAATTAATCAATGGACCACAAGGGCTACATCGATAACACAGATGCGGCCAGAACTTTACATGCATAAAACGTCCACAGGACGCGCAACCCGGTCCCTGAAACAGGGCAAAGGACAAGGAGTATGAGCAACTAGTTAAGCTTAGAAACTCAATCCAACTCAAAGAGAAGGAAAACGATCATAAGGATCAATATACATCAGAAACCAGCATAGCGCTTGAATTGCTGATAAACACATAGCCAGGCTGATTATGACGTCATTAATCCCGTGACAGGAAAAATTCGATCCCAACAAAACATCCAAGTGCAAGGACGAATTGTATGCTGAATGGATAAGTTGACTACACAACCATCAGATACATATAGATAACTCTTTTCTGGCAAAAATGTTAATTATCTCCCTTTGTTTGTTTACAATAATTAACATCACCACATTATCAATAACTAGATACCTGACACTTTGTATAGACAAACCATCCAACGGGACGAACCGGAAACTCCACCATCTGCACGCCTCTTAACTCTCTCCACCTCATGGGGAAGGAATTGGATCAAGAGGGCAAAGTGAGAAGACCTTTATACCAGGCCTCCAACTCACTGGACATAATCTTTCATTTGGTTAGATAACCTAACAGTGTTAGTAGGAAATGGAACCATGGTGGAGAGAAAACTAAATCTCTGCTACTGTGATGTCACCATCTAGCGTCATACAGACCTGTGGACATAAACAGAAAGAGAAATTAGTCCTAGGTAGCACCGAGTTGATATAACCCAACCAACCAAGGCGCTTATCACGGTAAACGCGAGTCCCGGAAACACAATACACCGGGAAGAAAACTCGCTAATTTTACTAGAAGTCACCTGATTTAAAGGTCCAACGTCCTCCTGTGGCGAAGTGTATCCTCCCGCCATCCAAATCAGGTCTTATCACTTCCAAAATAACACCAATAAAAACGTTAAAGAGCAAGAAAAGCTTATGACTCAAAAAACATGTGTGTTCTCTTTGCCAATAATCTAGCAAAGAGGAAGTGCTAGTCTGCGCATGCGCGGTGGTGGGGCTGGCATCCGCCGGACTACGCTCTGACTCCCTGCCCAGTAGGGGCACCTAACTGTTTAAATCTGAGTGTTTATTGAGTGAAAGCCAATATTTAGCAATATCAAAAGTATTAGGGAGGTAAGTATACTCTTGAAGTGAAAAGGCATTTGTCCTCCAGCTCTGGAAGCGTAAGTGTGTCAATTACCTGGAGAAAATAGGAAAAAGCTTAGAAATATTATGTACTTTCACAATAATTTGCGTGAAAGTTATTACTATCAATGACTGCAGCAACATTCAGTCAAATTTTTGTGAAAATAATTATTAGGTAATGTGATTACTACCTGTTACAGATTTGATACTAATTTGAATGAAAATTGTTGCTGCAACAGCATTCGATCTATATTCTAAAATAATCCTCATAATTTTCATCGACACTCGCAGCAGATTTGAAGAGCAATTTTACTAAGTTGTTGCAGACTATTAGGCACCAACAACTTTGTCAAATTGTTGTCCATAGAATCGCATGGCATTCAATAGTGCTATCTAAGTAGAGTGTGTATATGCCCAAAATATGCATTGCCTGCATGAAGGAAATATGTAGCCAAACTATTGTGTGTGCATTTCTAGTCGACCAATGCACAATCTGTCAACGAAAGTTACACGCTGTTTGCTATTCATTCATTCTGATATAGTGTATATAGGCCTATGTTCACTCTACCTAGATACAATAAGATTGATTGTGTGTGTGTGGCTACCAATTGGCCAATGTTATTGGTGCCTTAGTAATCAACACCTTAAATCGAATTGCTCTTAAAATCTGTAGCGAGAGTCGACTGAACATTATGCTGATTATTTTAGAATATATAGATTGAAAGCTGTTGCAGCAACAATGTTCATTCAAATTAGTATCAAATGTGTAGCAGGTCGTAATCGCATTACCTAATAATTATTTTGACAATAATTTGACAGAATGTTGTTGCTGTCATTGATAGCAACAACTTTCACACAAATTATTGGCAAAGAACATAAACGCTTTCTCCTATTTTTCCCCATGGAATGTACTGCCGTGAGTACGTCCTACGTGCATGTTTTTGCTTCCAGAGCCTGAGAACAAATGACTATTTGTATGCGCATGTGGGTTGGTAATATACTAAATGAATATGGTGTCCAATTGTTGCAACAATTATGGAGTCGGAGCATTGCATGCTGGGTAGCATTGCACTCTGGGTAGCATTGCATGCTGAGTAAATTGAGCAGAAATCAACAAGCATCTCATATCTCATGCAAAAGTGTCTATATTTAATGGGACACGGGAACGTTAACTATATCAATAAAGAGATCATTCCTGCTATCCCAAGCCACCTTGACAGGAAATCTGCACATTGTTATGAGTAATAGTTGCTCTTCGAATCATTGCTGCTTTACACAATAATTCTGACTTCCAGACAAATTAATTTCAAAATATCCAGCAGAATTCTTAAAAGGTAATGTATCTACATGTAATCTATATAGTGGCGAAATGGTGTTAAGTGCTTGAATGCAATCTTATTTTTGCAGAATACCCGAACTGCCCGGGCTGATTTAGTCTTTCAACTCATCTGTACACCCGCTTCAGCCGGAGTGAGTATTATAATCCTCAATAGAAGTTAGTAACTTTGTAGACTTATATACCCTACATTGGATGCATGCATGAGAAGCTGGTTACGGTTTGTAATTATTATTCAAGACTGTCAGGCAGATGTATCCAGATGATATTAGTGCTCTAAGCTGTCACAAATTTAGTTTCTGGACGGTTCAGTTATTTTAGGCACCAGAGACAATGTCGCAAACATAAACTAAAATGACTAAATCCTCTCTGAAATATGTCTCTATATGTACATTAAAGGTGCATTGCCACGCAAGATCTAAAATTTGTGTAAGTCAAAGTGGATTTACTTCAATCATTTATGATCCAATGTTTCATTTATTCGTTATATTAATACATTTTAAGCTAATACATGATTGTCCGAAAATGCTTGATCCATCAACAAATGAAAAGTTCATGCGAGCCATTCTCAACACTGGTCAGATCTTCACTCAAAATCCTATGTGCTATAATTCTTAGAGTTTTCAAAGCTCCAGAAATTTTCAAGGGAACTGTGACATGCTTTGCATCGCCAGCGAGCAAAGATGATCTTAAAGTCCAACAAATAAAAATAGTTTTCACGATTTCATGATTTTGAAGAACTGGAAAAGGGATAACACTTCTGAATAACACGTCTTTGATAATTTACAATTTGTCATAATAAACATTTTCATTAATACCACGAATCGGAATGAGACAGACATGACAGACAAGACAGAGATGACTTCACATCATGAGAACATACTTACCTCCCTAACACTCTTGATATACTAGTATATCGGCTCTAAATTCAATAATATTCAGAATTATAAAAAGTTGGGTGCCCCTAATGGGCAGGTGGAAGTACACAGTCATGCACATGACAGACACCACCCACTGCGCATGCGCATACCGGTACTTTCGTTTTCTAATATATTGTCTGGAAAGCAACTTGTGAAAATCTTCACAGGCTCTTTATCGAGAATTTTCTCTATCTAAATCATCCCTATCTATCATGGCTGATGCTAAAGGGTTGGAGGAGTCCTCCTCGTCATCCGCTAAGGTGATATTGTTCCATATATTTATCTAAGACTTGTAACTTTTATTTGTTACCGGTTTTCGTCGCCGCCGTTTCGGCGGTAACGCGTTTTCATGCGCTTGGAATCCGTGTTAAATTTTTTCCCAGCGCCTAGGTCTAGTAATCTCTTGTGCTTTGTGCTTACAGGTTCGACTTATGCTTGAATAAGGATTCCTGTTCTTCTCTCGAAGGTTGTTCACGTTCATCGTGATATGTCTAAGGGTTGGAGATATATTAAATTAATAAAGGAAATATCTCCTTCCTTTTGTGCCATCCCCCCCCTCATCAGTTCTTCTGGAATAGGAGTCTCGGCGGATGGATGGACGTGTTCTCCTGCACAAGAGGATGGTTGCCTGCGCTCAGGCTAATGGAGTTTATTAATTATGGCACAATTATTTGAAAATAATCACAATTTTCTGCTGCCTTTTGTTATTGCACTGTATTCTCTCTTGTGTGTGCATGGGTTCTCGAATATTTATAATTTGATATTATATTATTTGGGAGGTATGAATGTTTTTAATGTCTAGATATTTCTTGCATTCTTTTCTGACGGCCCCTCTCCTTGAAGGAGCTTTTGCATTGAGGTTTGATGTCATAATCAACCAGAGGTTTTTCTCTTTCCTTGATGTCATAATCTTACTTTAGAGAATTCTGTGATGTGTTTAACACCTTTTATTATGATGGTGGAGAGATATCTAGATAGTCATAATCTTTCTCTCTCTCTCTTTCTTAATTTGGGATCCTGGTTGTGATTGGTTTTTATTAACTAGAGAAGTCAGCTGTCCCGTCAGCGTTGTCTGTCATAAAAGTGGATGTGTTCTCTCGAGTTTGTTCTTGTTTTGTACTAATAGTCAATTAACAAGGCTTTAATACTCATTGTCTTCGTATCCCTTCCCTTTTTAGATGTCATGTCCATCCTGTCTGAAGCCTATGAAGGCTAGATTCTTCCCCCACCCTTGCCATCTGTGTTCAGCTTGTAGGCTAACTGACAAATGTGTCATTTGTAAAGAGTGTGGGGGGGGGATCTAACCTCTGAATTCTTCTGTTCCCAGGCTAAGCTGATGGGTGAGGAGGGCAAGAAGACTAAGAAGGAGAGTAAGAAGAAGGCCCCTGAGAAGGGTGAGCTCGAGGCCTTCAAGGTTGGGTTAGTGAGTGAGATGCGCAGGACTTTGAAAGACCTGATGCCTGACATGCTTCGCGGCTTGTTGCCTGGCACAGGTGTTTCAACTTCCCGCGCGTCGACCTCAGTGCAGGTATCCCCCGTCCCTGGATCATGCCCTACTAGCTCGGACAAAGTGTTTAGTGATCCAGGGGCGGCCGTCTTGGACCCAAGCTTGGTGTTCGCATCGCCTGGTGTTCCAGCGGCACGAGCAGCATCAGGCGGGACCCGACCAGCGAGCCTGACCACGATCACTCGCGGAGTAACCTCATCATCTGCTTTCGAGCATTATCCTGGTCAGTCTGGGTTAGTTTTCCTTACTAATCCAGAGTCTAACTTTCCTGACCAGGAAGATGATGAAGACTACCTGCTCAGTCCACAGGATGAGCATGAAGACATGGATGCGAGTGTCTACACTCCTATCATGTGGAGCGTGACCGCTCGCACCTATGGCATTGTTCCCTCGGGAGCAGGTTTCATTATTCAGCCTGTGGGCCGGTTTGGAGCAGACGGCCGCCCGTATAAGATTCCACGCTTAGACGTGGAATCTCATACAGATGTTCCGGGACGCGCTGGTGTGCATGAACCCCCACACACAAGCGCGGCCTTGGTGCCTGGTCAGCCTATGGAGAATGTTATGCCAGCCCTCGCGGGCCCGTATACATTCCCTGGGCAGCCAGGTCAGTCTATAGCCTCCTCCTCGGCCTTACCTGCAAATGCCATTGAAGATGACGAGGGCCCGCTGCTCGTCGGCAATTCGCAGGTAGCCACGGATGAAGACTGGTCAGAAGCGTGTGCATGGCTCCTCGCTGTCAGACCAGATCTCTCCGTGAATGAGACGGCCGCCGGTAACCCTCGGGCATGGTTACAGGCAAAGCCGTTGGCCAGCACGACTCTGTCTCTGCCGTATGCTGAACATATCTTAGATATGTTCTCGGCGGCAGAGGAGTCGATCAGACCGAAAGGTCGCCTCGCGAAGCCCCCCCCCCCCCCCCCCCCCCCGCGAGGTTACTAGACGATGTCGAGTTACTGCTAGTCAGTATGCTCGATATGGCCTAGCGCCCAGACCGAGCGCGGACGACCGCGCCGCTCTGGGGGAAGATATGCAGCCGGGTTCCCGTGCTGACACGCGAGCGTTGTGCACTGGCGCTATGCGCTCGGCTAATGCCGCTTTGCGCGACACCGAGGAGAGTTCACGAGCGGCGATTAGTGCGCTGTCGCATGTCTCTCAGCTGCTATCTGGGGTAGTAGCAGCGTCGGTGCAGCAACAGCCTAGTCCTGTGACAGTCCAGCGAGCCATCCAGGATGGCATCAACCTGGCGTTGGACTGTCTGACTAGGTCAGTCACAAAGTCGCTGAGAACGAGGCACACTTTTGCGTTGGACAATTTGTGCCTGTCTCAGGAGCTCAAGTCGCGCTTGTTGCAAGCACCGATGGCGGGCCCTGGTCTCTTTGGAGTTGAAGGTTGTCGGCACCTCCAAGAGACAGTGACTTTGGTGAACAACCAGAGGGCGCTGCGCGCACAGTTTGAAGTGCTGCGCAGAGAACACGTGCGTGTTCAGTCCTCGGCTGCTCGACAGTAGTATGCTCGTGGCAGTGCTGGCATTGTCAGAGGCCAGCAACCGGACGGTTTCAGAGACTGATGCACGTGGCGCTGGTCGCGGCGCGTGGTAACCGGGCCTGATGTGCTAAAACTTTTTCCGGTTACCACAAGTACCACTCGGGTGTTGTCACTACCAGAGACACTCCCACTTCTAAAATTTATGGGCACCCCGTCAACCCTAGGTGCACTAGTGGGAGGTCGTTTGACTTGCCACATTCAGAAGTGGGAGCGGTTAATTCAGTACCGCTTAGTCTTGCAATGGCTTTCGCACGGATACAGTCCAGAATGGATAATAGGTCCGCCGTTGCATCTGTCTCTGGTACCGGTCTGGACTCAAATTCCAAGAGATCCAGACAAGCGGTTGTGCATAGAAGCGGAGATGGAATCTCTAATTCTAAAGGAAGCAATTCAACCGGCGCAAGATTGCCCGGGCTTCTATTCAACCGTGTTTCTGGTGACAAAGAACACCGGGGGGTGGAGACCAATTCTCAACCTCAAACCTCTAAACAAGTTTTTAGACACACCGAGTTTCAAAATGGAAACAGTAAGATCGGTGTTGTTGGGGTTAGAGAAGGGAATGTGGACAGCATCTATAGATCTCAAGGATGCTTATTTCCACATTCCAATTGCAAGGAGTTTTCGTCGGTTCCTGAGATTTGGTTTTCAGGGACGCCAATGGGAATTCAAGTTTCTTCCATTTGGCATCTCGATGGCTTCAAGGGTCTTCACTCGAGTGGTACTTGCTATCACGGCATACCTCCGCAGGAGAAATATAGCTGTTCACACGTACATAGACGACTGGTTGCTGAAAGCACACAACCCAGAAAGTTTGACCGCAAATCTGGTGATAGTTTTGAAAACTCTCACAGATTTAGGCTGGATAAACAACTTTCAGAAATCAGAGCTGACTCCATCCCAGAAGTTTGTTTACCTGGGTATGTTCTTCGATCTGGAGATAGGATATGTTTATCCATTCCAGGAGAGAGTGGAAAATCTCCTCGTGCATTCAGTTGGTTTGCAACAGTCGTTATATTCTAGCACGAGTCTATCTGAGAATGTTAGGTCTGATGGTTTCAATGGAACCATTCATTCCTCAGGCGGCCTTACGCAGGCGGCCAATTCAATTGTTTCTCATGGCTCAGTGGACGCAGAGTTCAGGTTCACTGGACTCGCGCATTCAAGTGTTGGACCCTCTCATTCATCACCTTCATTGGTGGATGGAGAGAGGAAATCTCCTGGCAGGGGTCATGCTAACGATGTTTACGGATGCATCGATGGAGGGTTGGGGAGCTTGCCTGGAAGAAGCCACTATATCAGGGCTTTGGAATCTGTAACAGTCAAAGGAACATATCAACATGCTAGAATTGCGGGCTGTAATTCTAGGCCTGGATCACTTCTTAAAAGAAGTGGAGGGAAAATTTGTGATGATACGTTCAGACAACTCTACAGTAGTGAGTTACATAAACCGCCAGGGCAGAACGATGTCGCCCAGTCTCTGTATGATGACATGGAAGCTGCTTTGCTGGTGCATGGATCATATGATCACCTTGAAAGCAGTTCATATTCCTGGAAGGCTGAATCTGTTAGCAGACTCATTGAGCCGAACGATGAGTGTTCTGCCTATGGAATGGCAACTAAATCAATGTGTGGCGGATCACCTGTTCAATCATTGGGGAAAGCCCAACATAGATTTGTTCGCAATGAAGAAGAATGCGAAGATGACGACGTATGTTTCTCCGATTCCGGATCCAAGCGCTATCGCAATAGATGCGCTAGCTATCAGTTGGAAGGGAATGTATGCATACGCATACCCTCCAACAATCCTGATTCCAAGGATTCTTCAGAAGATCAAACAAGAGGAATGCCAAGTGCTTCTGATCGCCAGAATTGGCCAAGCCGATCATGCGGATCTGCTGGACCTTCTGGTTTGCAATCCGGTTCCTCTGCCTCTGATGGACATTATTATCTTCCAGGGCAAGACCCTTCACAACAATCCGTCAATGTTTCAATTGACTGCATGGATGTTGTCGAAAGATCCGGGATTAAGGAGGGCTTTTCTGAGCAAGCAGCCAATTTCATGGCCAGAGCCAGAAGGGGGTCAACCTCCAGAGCTTATAATTATAAAATCAACAGATTTGCAGAATGGTGCTCAAAGAGATGTATCAATCCAATGGAAGCATCTATTCAGGTAGTAGCTGATTTTCTCTGTCACCTGTATGATGCCTATAGTCTTAAGCCTAATTCTATTGTTGGATACAAATCAGCATTAATTACTGTTATCCCTTGCTTGGCAAAGAGGGCAAGTGATGAAGCAAGTGTTTTAAATACTCTTATTAAAGGTATGGGCAATCTCAGACCAAGAAATCCTCCAATGACACCGTCATGGAGTCTTTCTCTGGTTCTGCAGGTTTTGAGTGATAAACCTTTTGAACCACTTAGTGCTATATCTGTAAAATCATTGACACTTAAAACTGTATTTTTAGTTGCGGCAGCATCAGCATCAGCCAGACGCAGGAGTGAAATTTGTGCCTTGTCTGCTGAGCCTGACCATTATATAGTTACAGGTGAAGGCCTTAAGCTTCTACCAAGATTGAATTTCTTGGCTAAGAATCAATCTTTAAAATATCCGGGTAAACCTATTATTTTACCTGCCTTAACCAGATATGATCCTGGTGCTAAAGTATGGTGTCCTGTCCATGCTTTAAATAAGTAGAAGAGAAGAACTCAGGTTTGGCGGACGGACCCATGTTCCCTATGGTTGTCATATATTGAACCCCATGGTAGGGCGTCAAGAGACACTATTTCCAGATGGATAGTAGAGTGTATTCAATTCTGTCATAAGACAGCCACTGGAATCCAAGTAGATAGAACCAAGGCTCATAGTGTCCGTGGTGTGGTAACTTCCATGGCATTATTTAATGGTGTTTCTATTGAAGACATGTCAGTAGCCCAGTGGCACTGTGAATCAAGTTTTACCGACCATTACCTTCGTGTCACTTCAAACCCACTCACCGTCTCAGTCCTCAGAAAATAAAATTATGTAGAGGTTTATGTTTGTAAATAGTTTCCTCCTCTGCTGTTTACAAATATCACATTTGTTGGCAGGGTATCCCTACTATTAGCTGGTACAATTCTCCTCATCCAGTGGGGGAAGAGATGAGTGCCGCGTCCAAGACATCAGAGGTCAGTATTTATGGCCATTTTTTTGTTCTTTTGTCCTGGTGATGGTGTCATTTTTTATTTAATATGGTGATGGTTAATGTCTCTTAATTGTGGTTCTTTCAGAGAGTTTTGAAATAGAAGCAATTCTTCTTTTTCCAATGTCTAGTAATACTTTTCATTAAGTATTAGAGAACGTGCTAGTCATTTAGAGCAGCGTTTTTCCCTAACCTTCCTCAGAAAGAGGGGGGTGGGGGGGGAGCGCATTTGCCTTTTGATCAATCTCTCTTCATCGGTCGATTATCCGATGCAAAATTCTATTCCTGGTTGTGTTTTCAGTCACAATTTCAGATGTTTTAAATCTCTTGAAGATTCAAAGAGCCTAGTCTCTTCGAGGGTGTGCTGGTTTTCAGGACCTTGCCTCCCTCCCACCAAATTTACTTTCAAATTCTGGTTTTTATCAAGAGTGTAAGGGAGGTAAGTATGTTCTCATGATGTGAAATAAGAAAATTTATCAAATTTCTTTTTCACGAGTGAGATGACATACTTACCTCCCTAACAGGATCCCGGCCTTGCCACCCCACGGAGGCCTGCTCCTTTGGTTATTTGAATGGTTGCTTCTATGTCAGCCAATATTTAGTAACGGAAGTACCGGTATGCGCAGTGGGTGGTGTCTGTCATGTGCATGACTGTGTACTTCCACCTGCCCATTAGGAGCACCTAACTTTTTATAATTCTGAATATTATTGAATTTAGGGCCGATATACTAGTATATCAAGAGTGTTAGGGAGGTAAGTATGTCATCTCACTCGTGAAAAAGAAATTTGATATGTTTTCATATTTTCCGGGAATTTTCCAATATTATATAGTACTGTGATTATGATTCAACTATATTCTTTGTAAGGTCGTTTGTCTGAAGGAAACTAGTTCCGGTCAATTCCACAGAAAAGTAACATTTTCATGATTTAAAAAATTAAATTTTACAGTTAAATAATGCACTGAAATCAAATATGGAATGGTTCTGGTTTCTAAAACAGGTTTAACCTTGTTGATATCTGCTTCTATTCCTGGGGCCGTATTCACGAAGGGTACTTACGTCAAAAAATGTGCGTAAACTATACATAAGTTCAAACATGTACGTAAATCCGTATTCACGAAAGGTGCGTAACTTACGCGGGTGCCTAAATATTGTCGTAGCTTACGCCACCTAACACCCACGCCTAAGTTAGGCGAAAGTGCGTAAGTCCCGAAATTCTCGTTCAAAGTCCCGTTTACGGTACGAGCACTTGCGAGATTCTGTGAGATTAACGAAAACATGTTACGCGATTAACGAAAACATGTTATTTTCAAGTCTCTATATTTATCTCTAATAATTTCCTCTGAGGATTTTACACGTTTTGGACAACTGTGCAACTAACACTAACAAAGAGCTTTCAGAAAAGTGCGGAAAGGTGTGTATATAATAAACGACTGACAATATTCATGCTACATCACCTGTTTTCGTACTTTGCTATTGCCTGTCAGCTGTTGCTGAGGCTTGCCCTTTGTTGTGAAGCGAACTCAAGCTTCTGAAATGGACTCAAACGTAATCAATCATAGAAGAATAATGTTTGCTCTGGTGTTTGACCATGTGAGCATTCAATAATATCTTTTCATTTCGCTGAAAGCATATTGATTGCTTCTCATTTAGACTAATCAGGGTGTGTGAACTTAGGAAGGTACTTGGACCCGGATGGGTATCCAGTCAACTCGTCCTAAATCCATCCCATCCTATGTACAACTCGCCCCACTTCTAACTCGTCCTAGGTCAACTCGTCCCAAAAATGTTCATATATGAATATACGTGGTTATGTTATATTATTCAGGATAACAGAGCACTGATATTATGTGATTATCAAATAGCATTGTATTAATCACATAATATATGCTCTATAATCCCGAATAATATAATATAACCACATATATTCGCATACGAACACTAATTGGACGAGTTGACCTAGGACGAGTTAGTAGGGCGAGTTGTACTGAGGACGATCTTTCTATACACGACAGAATCTCAAATTATCAGATGTTTTTTCAAATAAATATTCCAACAGTTCAACAATGTTTTAAAGTTAAAAAGGGAAAAATATTTGACATCGTATTCTTTCATCATCAAGTATTCAATCATGCGCTAAGAAAGCTTATTTGGCTACGTCCGAATTTAGTTATAGGCATATACAAATTTAAATAGCCTAGGATGAATATGAGCGCAAACTAAGACTATGAAGATAAGAAATGGCGAAAATTTTGAATTAATTTCAGATATTCAAATTTTTAGAAACAAAATTTCGAGTGACGAAACAGAGTAGAAGTAAGTATGAAAGAGTCTGTGGTCAAATACAGACTGATCTAGTATCTAAAGCCAATACTACGTGGAAATCTAACCAGACATAACACGCTTTCTGATTGGCTCAAAGAGAGACAATCCCGTGCCATTGTTGTAAGTACTGTATTCATTCTGTTGTTATAGCGCCTGTCCATTAGCGACATGGTTTCCTGTAATTATGTTGCCTGTTATTTCACGTCTTAGCGGGATTTGTCTTAGCGGCAAAATTTTATTTTGAGCTGTCACAATTTATTCATTGATCAGAGACAGCAACTACTATCACTCAATGATATGGTGGTTCGTTGTAGGAATATTATTGTGTCTTAGTGGACCACGGGGTAAATGGGACTTGTTTATCGGAGACCCAAACTATATGCATTTTGGAAAGCTGTTGCATGCAAAATGGATGGTGACTCTCTAATAGGCCAAGAAATTAGCTGTCTTTGTGGCCCACTGTCTAAGTAAAGAGTAATGCAGGGAGCAACACCTTTCACTAACTTCCGGTAGAAAATAACTCATGGGAAAAAGGGATGATGGTTCTTTAAGCTTTTAACACTCATATCAGCCAAAAACAGCTTATGGGGTGGTCTTGCGAAATGTCTAATGTCTCAAATAAAATATCCAAAATTTGCAGACAAAGAGAAGACTATTTTGACAATTTACGGCTGGAATGACTGGCTCGATAACAGTGGTAAATATGGCTCACAACAGTGATAAAATAGTATTCTCTTGGTCTGCAAATTTTCTATGAGACAATTAAAGGTGTATATTCACACCAAAATGCTTCAAAATAAAATTATTTAAATTGTATACTTTTAGAGGCTTAAACTGTGGTCCTGTATGTAATGAAACGAATTAAATCTTAACATATGATGATTTAATTTCATATAAATTACTAAAAAAAATTTAAGTCGTAACTAATTGTAAAAGCATATATTGACACAGCAAAAGATGGAATATTGACATCAAAGTGGTAATGGTTAACTACATACAGTACGGCTACAATAATGAATGCGATATAAGAAATAACGGACTCAGATCCATGCCGTCAGATGAGTGATCAATATATTGGATTCGTCAATTAGAATGATGACGGGAATCTATGGGAAAACGGAATGATCATATACATTTTTTTTATATTAGTCACGTCTTTTGGAGGTATACAGGATGGACGATCAAGTTGTGCGAATTGTATGTCTTTACTATTTACTACAATATTGTTGAATACTTTGTTGAATAATTTGTTGAATATTTTGAACATAATTTGAAAGGCCAAAATTTGGTTTCATAGGGTGCATTGATCGATCGATCTAACAAGGGTATTATGGCATATGCGGAGCATAGCTACAGATGGGCGGGGCATAGTTAAAACTAAATTCATCAATTGGATTGGAATACATTTTTTGCAGTTAGTTCTAAGCTGTATTGTTGGTTATTTATATCATCCTACACGCGCTGAGCTGATTATGACATAATAATAATAATAATAATAATAATAATAATAATAATAATAACAAAACATATTTAACGGGCCTGTAACATATATATAATCTATAACTATGATTAATGAATCACACGTGTACAATGATATCATAATGAATGACGTCATGAATGAAGTCGATAAGTACGTCACGAACGCATATTTGAAGATGGCCTATGCATTGTTGTACACATTGTTTGCTTTTACTATTTAATAAATAGTCTGTTGAATATTTTGAAACTAATTTGACTAGGCGCTGTTGCTGCCATAGGCAGTAACAGCACCCAGTCAAATTAGTTACAAAATATTCAACAGCTTCCCTGTCTAGTTTTCAGGAAATTGATAGCTAGGGCATTCAGAGATCGATCAATCCCAACACGGTGAGGTGTGGGTGGAGCTTAGCTAGTGATGGGCGGGGCATGGCTAAAAATGGAAAGGTCCATTATCATTTTCCCAGAAAACTACACATGTAGTATATTTGGTACCTTATGTGACGTAATGTTTGTGGCGTCATCCTTTTGTGACGGAATGCCCATTTGCAGGCCAAGTGAAGACTAATTTTGAAAATTGACATTCCAGTGGTAAATTTTCAAAAATATTCTTCTCTTGGCCTGCAAATGGACATTCAAAAAGCAAATATGTTAAATGCGCGTTAGAGACGTAAATTAATGTAATCATAATCATGTGAATGTATGGTGTTATTCTGGAGCCATTAGGTTCGCTCATTCATCCAGAAGCCATGCCTTTGTAGTGGTTACTTGTAAGGAAAACATTGCTTACTAGTAGTCGGTGATCTATGAAAGGTGCACATGCCTGGTGATAATGGTACACAACGGATTAATTATAAGAATTTATTTTCACAATTAAGGGAACCTGAAGTCGTCTAAAAGAATGCTCATTTACAAGCTAAGAGATGACTATCTTTTTGAAAAATTTCCACTGGAATGACTGGCTCGGTGGTAAATTTTCAAAAATACTCTTCTCTTAGCCAGGAAATAGACAATGACTAAGTAAATATATAGATTTTCCTGCCCATAAACCCGTCACAAACTACATCTTAAGAAGGGTTAATATTCGAGCTGTGATTCAATTTATGAAAATTACTACGGTGGTGTGTTAATACAAGTGGTCAATGTTGACAATTTGTATAGGCGCTCATTAAATATAGTGGTCTTAATATAGGTGGTCAGTGTAGAGGGTACATCACGTTGACAAGCAGTACTGCCGTATTGGCATAAGCATTCCTGGGATCGATCAAACTAACATGTATAAGTATAAGTTGTTGAATATTTTGAAACTAGTTTTACTGGGCGCTCTGCTGCTAACAATGGCAACAACAGCGCCCAGTCAAATTATTATGTATAAGTTGTTGAATGTTTTGAAACTAATTTTACTGGGCACTCTGCTGCTAACAAATGGCAGCAACAGCGCGGCAGCGCCATGTCAAATTATTTTGTCTGACTAGTAAAATTTAAAGACTGGCCAAATCGAACATTTATGACGTCATCATGCATGTCAATTAACATATGACGTCAGATGGTAGCTGGGTACTCTGGAAACGTGCTATATGTGATCTTCAGATACAAGTGGGCGCTTGGCAACACTCGCCATCAGTAATAATTGTAACAACAAAAGTCAACGAGTGGGGCATATGCAATAATAACAACAAGAATTTATTTTAAAAAGAAACGAATTTCAATCATTACATTACTTATCAAATAATATTGTTAACTCGTCCCAATCACCAACCCGCCCATTTAATAAGTCAACTCGTCCCACCTATGTAAGTCAACTCGTCCTAGCATAACAGACCGACTCGTCTGTTTGGAAATTTGGGCGAGTTGACTTTTTTTCACTTCAAGAGTATACTTACCTCCCTAATACTTTTGATATTGCTAAATATTGGCTTTCACTCAATAAACACTCAGATTTAAAACAGTTAGGTGCCCCTACTGGGCAGGGAGTCAGAGCGTAGTCTGGCGGATGCCAGCCCCACCACCGCGCATGCGCAGACTAGCACTTCCTCTTTGCTAGATTATTGGCAAAGAGAACACACATGTCTTTTTGAGTCATAAGCTTTTTTGCTCTTAAACTGTTATTTCGTGTATCTTTTGGTGTGATAGTCACTTTTTTGGATGGCGGGAGGTTTCAATTCGCCACAGAAGGACTTAGGACCTTTAAATCAGGTGACTTCTAGTAAAATTAGCGAGTTTTCTTCCCGGTGTATTGTGTTTCCGGGACTCGCGTTTACCGTGATAAGCGCCTTAGTTAGTTGGTTTAGGTCAACTCGGTGCTTCCTAGGACTAATTTCTCTTTCTGTTTATGTCCACAGGTCTGTATGACGCTAGGTGGAGACAATCACAGTTGCTGAGAGTTAGTTTTCTCTCCACCATGGTTCCATTTCCTACTAACACTGTTAGGTTATCTAACCAAATGAAAAATATGTCCAGTGAGTTGGAGGCCTAGTATAAAGGTCTTCTCACTTTGCCCTCTTGATCCAATTCCTTCCCCATGAGGTGGAGAGAGTTAAGAGGCGTGCAGATGGTGGAGTTCTCCGGTTCGTCACGTTGGATGGTTTGTCTATACAAAGTGTCAGGTATCTAGTTATTGATAATGTGGTGATGTTAATTATTGTAAACAAACAAAGGGAGATAATTAACATTTTTGCCAGAAAAGAGTTATCTATATGTATCTGATGGTTGTGTAGTCAACTTATCCATTCAGCATACAATTCGTCCTTGCACTTGGATGTTTTGTTGGGATCGAATTTTTCCTGTCACGGGATTAATGACGTCATAATCAGCCTGGCTATGTGTTTTATCAGCAATTCAAGCGCTATGCTGGTTTCTGATGTATATTGATCTTTATGATCGTTTTCCTTCTCTTTGAGTTGGATTGAGTTTCTAAGCTTAACTAGTTGCTCATACTCCTTGTCCTTTGCCCTGTTTCAGGGACCGGGTTGCGCGTCCTGTGGTCGTTTTCTGCCGGATAAGTTCTGGCCGCATCTGTGCTGTCAATGTAGCCCTTGTGGTCCATTGGTTAATTGTGACATATGTAAGCACTGGGGGGGCGAGTTAATGTCCGAATTCTTGTGCTGTTTACAGGCGACGGACAAGGTGGTAGAGGAGGAGAAGAAGAAGAAGCGGAAACGAGAGGTTGTAAGTAGGAAGGGTAAGGGGAAGGTCTCGTCCGCGGTGGATATGGAGGCCTTCCGGACCGAGATGTTGGGAGAGATGAAGAGGACAATAAAGGATTTGGTTCCAGGGTTGCTTCGTGGCATGCTTCCTGGACCAAATCCTTTACTGTCCTCATCATCGGCTTCGGAGCAGGTAATCCCCGCCTCTGGATCGATTTTCCTTAGTCCGCTTCCGTTGTCCGACGATTCAGAGGTGGCCCCATTAGAGGGGGCGTTCCACGGCCCTGGCAGCAGGCTTATTGCCGCGCCGATAGGGGACCGTGGACGGTTGTCGCTGGAACCCGCGGGCTGCTTATCAGTCCAGGGGTATCCGCACGCCGCGGTGGCCAGTACCTCCTATGGCACCGTTCCTGGTCAGCCCGGGTTAGCTCTCTTTGCTAACCCGGGGTCTAATCTTTCTGACCAGGGTAATGAGGATTACCTGCTAGGGTCGCCGTCTGACGACGTGGACATGGATGAAGACGTTTGTGCACCCCTCGCGGGGAATACAGGCGCCTTGTTCCACGGTTTTACTCACCCTGGAGTAAAGTCCGCGGCTCAGGTGGTGGCCCAGGGCGCTGCTGATGGCCAGCGGTACCGCATACCTCGGCTTGCCGAGGGTGTTGCTGGTGCTGGCCGGGCCCGTGGTGAGCCTATATATACCCCGCGCTCTGCCACGGTGCCTGCTCCTGGTCAAACCAGTGATATTCTCATGCCGGTGCTGTCAGGCCCGCGTGTTTTCCCTGGCTTGCCAGGTGTATCAGCATACCCGCCGTCAAGCTCTACTGCTTGCGCTCAGGAGGAAGACGAAGGACCCCGTCTTGTAGAGCGCTCGCAGTTAGCCACGGAGGAGGATTGGTATGACGCTTGCCAGTGGTTGGTGAGCGTTAGGCCTGATCTGCCCGTGGAGCAGTCGGCTAGCCAGCGTGTTCACACGCCGTGGTTAGCTGGGAAACCGACTGCTAACGCTATGCCTTCTCTGCCGCTGGCGGAGCATGTCGTTGACATGTTCAAGGCGGCGGAGGCGTCCATTAAGTCGAGTGGACGTCTCGCGAAGGCCCCTCGCGAGGTGGCCAGGCGTTGTCGCATCGTGCCCCTGGATTACCAGCGGTACGGTGTGGTACCCAAGCCCGGCGTGGATGACCGCGCGGCTTTGGGTGAGGATGCGCGGCCAGGCACCCGTTCTGACACGGGTGTCTTGTGCGCGAACGCGTTGCGTTCGGCGAATACCGCGTTGCGTGATGCGGAGGAGAGTGGGAGGGCTTCGATTGCCGCTCTGTCCCACGTCTCCCAGCTGTTACAGGGGGTAGTAACGGCATCCGCATCGCGCCAGCCAAGTCCGGTCACTGTCCAGCGAACCATCCAGGATGGTATTAACCTGGCGCTGGACTGTGTGACTCGGGCGGTGACCAGGAGTGTCAGGGCAAGACGCACGTTTGCCCTGGACAATCTGTGCCCGTCTCAGGACCTGTACAATAGGCTACTGCGTACGCCTATGACGGGCCCTGGTCTTTTTGGAGGTGAGGGATGTCGCCACCTCCAGGAGACGGTCACCCTGGTGAATAACCAGAGGGCGCTGCGCGAGCAGTTTGATGTGCTGCGTCGTGCTAACGCTCGCGCCGCGGCCCCGGCGTATCGTCCCCTGCAGGCTCGAGGTGGTGCTGGCCAGGTCAGTGGCCAGCCACCGTCGCAGCGTCGGCCTCGGCCGCGTGCGATTCGGCCAGCAGCGAGGGGGGGCGCAGGTTCCTCAGCCGCCGTCAGCCAGGCAGCCGCCCGCGCACCGAGGTGCGCGCGGGGCGGGGCGGGGCGCGCGAGGATCTGGGCGTGGTTATCGGTCCTGACAGGACGCTTACCGCGGTAAGAACCACTCCGGTGTGTATGGCGGCGGAGACAGTGCCGCTCTTGCATGCCTCGTGTCCACCGCGGTCCCTAGGTGGGCCGGTGGGAGGCCGGCTAGCCGGCCACATGCAAGAGTGGGAACGGTTAACTCAGGACCGTTTAGTCTTGCGATGGCTTTCCGTCGGGTATCATCCAGAGTGGGTGACAGGCCCGCCGTCGCGACTGTCTCTGGTGCCAATCTGGACTCCCATTCCGAGAGATCCAGAGCAAAGGTTGTGTATCGAGGAGGAGATAAATTCCCTCATACAAAAGGGAGCTATTCAGCCGGCACAAAGGTGTCCGGGCTTCTATTCAACCCTGTTCTTAGTAACAAAACGCACCGGTGGGTGGAGACCGATTCTCAACCTCAAGCCATTGAACAAGTTCATCGAGACGCCCAGTTTCAAGATGGAAACGGTGCGCTCGGTGTTGGCGGGGTTGGAGAGGGGGATGTGGACGGCGTCGATAGATTTGAAGGACGCTTATTTCCACATCCCCATCCACGGGAGTTTCTGTCGCTTCCTGAGATTTGCATTCCAGGGCAGACAGTGGGAATTCAGGGTGTTGCCCTTCGGAATTTCCACGGCTCCTCGGGTTTTCACCCGTGTGGTTCTTGCGATCACAGCATACCTCCGCAGGAGAAGCATAGCAGTCCACACGTACATAGACGACTGGCTGTTGAAAGCGCACACCCGGGAAAGTTTGTCCGCCAATCTGGAGATGGTTTTGAAAATTCTCACAGACTTGGGCTGGATGATCAATTTCCCAAAATCAGAGCTGACTCCATCCCAGAAGTTTGTTTACCTGGGGATGTTCTTCGATCTAGAGACAGGATATGTTTATCCTACTCAGGAGAGAGTTCAAATACTCATCTCGTTGATTCAGTCAGTGTGCGACAGTCGTCATGTCCTGGCACGGGTTTACTTGAGAATGCTGGGGTTGATGGTTTCGTTGGAACCAGTCATTCCTCAGGCCGCCTTACGCAGGCGGCCGATCCAGTTGTTTCTCATGACACAATGGACCCAGAGTACAGGTTCGCTGGACTCGAATGTGTCAGTGTTGGCGCCTCTGATTCACCACCTGCAATGGTGGTTGAATACAGAGAATCTCTTGCCGGGGGTTTTGCTAACCCCTCCCCACCCTCAGGTGACTGTGTATACAGATGCATCGATGGAGGGCTGGGGAGCTTGCCTGGAAGAATCCACGATATCAGGGCTTTGGAATCTGGAACAGTCACAGGAACATATAAATCTACTGGAGCTAAGAGCAGTAGTCCTGGGCCTGGAACATTTCTTACAGAAAGTTCAGGGCAAGATTGTTCTTATTCGTTCAGACAACTCAACAGTTGTGACTTACATAAACCGCCAGGGCGGAACGAAGTCGCCCAGTCTCTGTATGATGACATGGAAACTGCTTTGTTGGTGTCTGGATCACCAGATTACCTTGAAAGCAGTTCATATTCCGGGAAGGTTAAACCTGCTAGCAGACTCATTGAGCCGAAGGATGAGTGTTTTACCCACGGAATGGCAACTAAATCAATGTGTGGCGGATCGTCTGTTCGACCATTGGGGGAAACCCAACATCGATTTGTTCGCAACGAAGAAGAATGCGAAGATGACGACGTACGTCTCTCCGATTCCGGATCCAAGCGCTTTCGCAACAGATGCGTTAGCTATCAGCTGGGGGAGAATGTATGCATACGCATTCCCTCCAGCAATCCTGATTCCAAAAATTCTTCAGAAAATCAGACAAGAGGAATGCCAAGTGCTTCTGATCGCCCCGGATTGGCCAAGCCGATCATGGTATACGGATCTGCTGGACCTTCTGGTCTGCAATCCGGTTCCTCTGCCTCTGATGGACGATATTATCTTCCAGGGCAAGGCCCTTCACAACAATCCGTCAATGTTCAGATTGACTGCGTGGATGTTGTCAAGGAATCTAGAATTAAGGAGGGCTTTTCTGAGCAAGCAGCCATGTTTATGGCCAAAGCCAGGAGGGGGTCAACCTCCAGAGCATATAATTATAAAATCAACAGATTTGCAGAATGGTGCTCAAAAAGATGTATTGATCCAATGGATTCATCTATTCAAGTAGTAGCTGATTTCCTCTGTCACCTCTATGATGCCTATAGCCTCAAGCCTAACTCTATTGCTGGTTATAAGTCAGCATTAATGTCTGTTATTCCTTGCTTGGCTAAGAGGGGAAGTGATGAAGTAAATACATTGAATGTATTAATTAAAGGCATGGGCAATCTAAGACCAAGGAATCCACCTGTGATTCCGTCTTGGAGTTTATCGCTAGTGCTTCAAGTACTAGGTGATAAGCCTTTTGAACCACTTAGTTCCATTTCTATGAAACTATTAACACTGAAGACTGTGTTTTTAATTGCTGCGGCCTCGGCTAGGCGTAGGAGTGAGATTCATGCCTTATCAGCCGAGGATGACCGTTTTGTGGTTTCAGGGGAAGGCCTTAAGCTGCTACCTAGGATTAATTTCTTGGCTAAAAATCAGTCGTTGAAATATCCAGGTCAACCTATTATTTTGCCTGCTTTAACTAGATATGATCCTAATTCTAAAGCATGGTGTCCCGTCCGGGCGCTGCGCCGGTACAAACAACGTACGGCGGCATGGCGCACCGACCAGTCAGCGTTATGGTTGTCATATATTGAACCCCATGGGAGGGCTTCTAAGGACACCATTTCCAGGTGGATTGTGGAATGCATTCAGTTTTGCCATAAATCCGCCACCGGGAAGCAGGTTGACGTGGCCAAGGCTCACAGTGTCCGCGGCGTAGTGACATCCACGGCCCTATTTAATGGGGTCCCTGTGGATGATATTATGTCGGTGGCTCAGTGGCACTGTGAGTCAAGTTTTACAGACCATTATCTCCGTGACACCTCTAATCCTCTCGCCTTGTCGGTTTTGAAAAAATAAATCGGTTTATATTTTTTGAGGTGGTTTCCTCATTACTTATATATATCACAATTAATTTATGGAAACACCCACTTTTTTGGGCCTGCATCAGTCTTTACCAATGGGAAGATGATGTCAGCAGCCATTTTCAACAAGGTCAGTCTTGTTCATGTGTTGTCCGTTGTTGATTGTATTGTCACGATTACCCGTTATTAATATGGTGATGGTTTGTGTATTTGTGTGGTTCATTGTTGAGAGTTACGAAAATGGAGCTTTTTCGTCTCTGTCCTGTAGTACATGGCACTTGTACGTAGAGAGCGTATAGGACATTGAGGTCAGTCGACTCTTCCTCCCAGGAAGGAGGGGGGGGAGCGCATATGACATTCGGTCATCTCTCATACATCGGTGGTGTTATCCGATGGTTAGTCAAATCCTGACTGTTTTTTCTTACAGTTTCAGAAGTTTAAGTGCCTTAAACGCAGAAAAGCGTATAGGGATGAGCTGGTCTTTTGACCTCGCCTCCCTCCCGCCAGATTCACTTTCGAATTCTGGCAATATCAAAAGTATTAGGGAGGTAAGTATACTCTTGAAGTGAAATAAACGAAATCTAGGATTTCTTTTTTCACGAGAGAGTTGATACTTACCTCCCTAGATACGGACCCGGCCTCTCCACCCCACAGAGGCTCGGTCTTCAGGCTCTTAATAGTTGCATGTGTGTCAGCCAATAATCTAGTCAGAGGAAGTGCTAGTCTGCGCATGCGCGGTGGTGGGGCTGGCATCCGCCAGACTACGCTCTGACTCCCTGCCCAGTAGGGGCACCTAACTGTTTTAAATCTGAGTGTTTATTGAGTGAAAGCCAATATTTAGCAATATCAAAAGTATTAGGGAGGTAAGTATCAACTCTCTCGTGAAAAAAGAAATCCTAGATTTCGTTTATTTTCAGACGACTTGACTTTCCAACGTGGGATGAGTTGGTGGTTGGGACGACTTGACTGGCATTCCCCGGATGCGTGTGCTGAAATATGGGTGGGAGAAAAAACCTAGGTGGTCGCTATGGGGATACACTATGGGAGAGGCAAAACCTGAGTGGGCTACCCCCCCTGCCCCCACCCAACATCACCACCCTTACCATAGGCCATGGAAAAGTCATGAAAATCACAAAAACATTACAGTGAAAAGTTATGCTATTGAGCTATAGCAATTTAATTTCTATGACAAAGATAAAATGCATGAGATGCTATCGGATTTCAAAGGTTTCTCATTTACAGATATCATCTAGGTCACTGTGAAATTCTATGACTTTTACAATTACATGCCGTTCCATGACCTATAAAAGCATAAAATGTATGCATAAGTCCTGGTTATGTCAATTAGATGTTATGAGCCTATGCATAACCCTTTAATGCTTAAATTACTTCAAGAAAATTTCAGTTTATGAAAAGAAAATGTATATGTCTGTTTGCAGATGAGATTACTTTTTGAAAATTTATGACTGGAATGACTTGGTTGAGCCAGTAATTCCAGTGGCAAGTATTCAAAAGTAGTTTTCCCTTGCTCTGCATATGGATTATTATTTCACAAGACCATAGTGGATAGCATATTGTGTATTAAATGGTTAATAATTTAATACCATAGAAAATGGCTTACAAGACTGACATTTTAATTAACAGCGAGGTTCTCAAACAGGCTGTCTTACTTCTAGTAAGCTTTAGATGTAGCAGGTTCAAATATATGATGTAGGCATACACATTTGTTCCACCACAGTTCTAATTCAGTCCCTAGCTCAATCTGTCAATGGCCCCAACATGGAATGAAGTCAGTTGAATGCAATTCAAACTGACAGCCAAATAATGAGTGAAATTGAAATATAGACAATTGAAAACAAAATTGCCTAATTCTTTGATTCATAATTAGGTGCTCCTGTCCCTCCTGTGTATCCTGTGGAATATCTTTTATTTAGGTGTTGATAACTGCAATTTGTTGCTTCAAATGTTCAACAGTAAAGGCATGTAAACAGTTTTCTAATTTCTAATATTGTTTCAAGAGATTTATGATGAATTAATGACAGCTGAAAAACATAAGATCCATATAAATGTATGATTTTATATGGATTGATTGTCCTTGCTGACATGACTGGTATTATCTGGCTAAATTTGTCATTGCCTCATCACTGTTTCTAAATTTTTAAGTAATTAGTATACATGTAGGTAAATTGGTGGATGTTCTGAAGCCAATTTGGCTGGGAGCTTTTGGCCACATAGGAAACTTCTTGGACATGTTAGAAAGCAACAGTTTCCAGGTGAATTTAGCCTCAAAATATTCAACATAATCTTTTATTAATTTAAATATTTTGATACAAATTATATCACTCAGGTTTCCAGCTAAATTAAATTATTCAACAGCTTAACTCTTTAACACATATCAGCCAATAACCGAGCCAATCATTCCAGTGGTAAATCTTCAAAAATATTCTCTTGGTCTGCAAATTTACATTTTCTTTGAGACAATTTAAATTTTCTTGAAATTTTTTTAATTTTCTTGAAGAAATCTAAGTCTTAAAGGGTTAATCATTAATGTTCAAGAATGGTCTAGAAAATCAGAAAGTTTGATTATTGAATGCCAATTTGCACTTTACAGACCAAGATTAACCTTTACCCCTCTGTTGTAAAAATATTTAGTTTTCAAATTAAATTAAAAAATGGTTGTGAATTTTCAACAAATTTGATGGAATATATTGCTGCGGTTGAAAAATGTAGCCTACAACAGTTTCTTTGCTAGTGACATCACAAATGATAGAATATTGATATCAGAGTGGTAAAGGTTGTTCTAAAGAGAATAGTATTTTAGAAAATAGTCCACTGGACTAACTGGCTCTGTTATCGAGCCAGCCATTTCAGTGGTAAATTGTCTAAAATATCCTCTTGACATGCATAGGCATTTCTCAGGACCACTACAAAGCCAGTTTCTGATTGACTTGACCATTCAACTGTCTTTTATTTTGTAGGTGCCATTGTCAGCTAAAGCCTACTGAAGCAGAGTCAGTGTTACAATGAGCATAATGAGATGCAAGATGGACTGAACAATTGCTCATGATTTAGAAAGATCAGCACTTTTAAAAGACCGTGTCGATTAAAATGAATACATGTGCCTTCTCAGATTACCAAATTTCCATGAAGCATTCTCAATGTAGAAATCTGCAGACTATGTCAATTCAGTGTGTGTTCTCAGGAACTCATGATGTGACAAATTGAACAGATAGATACTCTATGTGTAGACAGACAGAGCCACATACATATTGATATGGATGATAATGTATAAGACACTTATCAGATCACACCATTAACACAGCCATGACAGCCTAATCAATTTTCATTCAACACGGATGATAAATACCTGTATGTACTGCATTCTATGTGTTTTAAACATAAATGCCACTGTAAATTTGAATTTTGTTAAATGAAAGTAATAAAGTAAGTATATATAGTCATGATCGTTGATTATTTTTCAGTTTTAGTATTTAGTGTTAGATTTAAGTTATCATTTCAAGGATTTAAGCAAATTAACCCTTTAATGGCTAAATTGGGTAAAAATATCAAATAATTTGCTTATTTAATGACTATTTGCAAGCCAAGATGTATTTTTGAAAATTTACCACTGGAATGGCTGGCATGCTTATGGAGCTAGTCATTCCAGTGGTGAATTTTCAAAGACAGTCTCTTGGTTTGCAAATTTATGGACATTCAAGCATACTGTAGAGGCCGGTTTGGCTGCATTTGCAGGACGAGGTCAATGCTATTTATCTTTTAAAGATTAATCACGGTGAGGGTGAGCGAGGGCCCCCCACCCATTCCACCTTATGCCAGGAAAGGGACAGAGCAAGACAGAAGAGATGGTTTGGGTGTCACATGAAGAGCCATAGATTTATTGCAGTGCTAAGCGCTGGGTCCGCACGGATCCCATACAATATAGAGAGCCTCAGAAGGCTATATATATAGCTAAGATCTATGGTCCTCCATATACAATAAACTAAACTAAACATAACTAACAATTTATATACATAATATATCATAGTACATGGTGTAAGCATTCTAAGCAATACATGTGTAGTGCATGAAGTGCGGGGATAACGCGCGCGTGTGGGTCGGGTGGGAGGGAAAAACCGTTAATAAATCTAGCAGAGAAGCGTGTAAAAGGCAGCAGCTACAAAACTGATATGAGTATGCCCACGGGCACATGCGAGGGTATATCGCACCACTCGTGGATATAGAGAAACTATTGGATGCCCTGGGCAAGGGGAAGCGGAGCAAGGCACGTGCCTCGCGCATGGTCGGTTTGTGATAGGGTCACAGCGACCCTCATCAATATTCATGACCTGGGCACACATGCATGATACGACACATACGAAGCCATGTGCCCCACAGGTGGTCGGCTGATAAAGTCTGTCACCAGATTAGAGACAGGAAACACGGGCTATTTGGGCATGGTTTTGGAGGGGTTGTTAAAAGACGAGTGTCTGAAAGGTGAGAACTGAGAAATCAGATATTAAGCTGAATTTGCCAAACTAGGTACAAATGTATGCCCAAACATCAATGTGGTATATGTTGATAAGGATAAAAATGAATTAAAAAACCCTTAGCTTGATGGTTTCTGGAACCCAAATGGACAAGAAATTAAAACACTATCTGGCAGCCATTCAGCTCATTATTTTGAAGCCATTGAACCATACGTTATTAAGTATGCTACTTATTCTTCCATTGAGACATCAAAAATGGCAATGTTTTCATTTGTGAGTGGGCCTACGGGTAATAAGAATGATGTAGTACATGTATATGATGAGCATGCTCCCGAAGAGATTGATTCACCCCCTTCACCAAATGAGTACACGTGTGGACAATGGGTAATTGTCGATTATGACTCCATAAGTTATTATGGATTAATAGTAGATGTAAAGGAAAACATGCATCAAATTAGGTGTCTTAAGCCATCTAGTTCTGGAAAAACCTATGTGTTTGAACCAAAGAAAAACACAGTTTGGTATAATGAAGAGCAAATAAAGGCCAGAATGGAAAGAGAGCCCATTCTAGTTAATACCAGAGCCAGAGGCATGTATAAAGTTTCACCATAATCATGATAATTGTCCCATCAGTCACAATTTCAAAGGTCATGAAACTGACACATGGTTGAATTTGTGACCATTGTATTACATGAAAGGAAATTATTATTTTTACGCATTATTTGAGAATACATATTAAAATTATGCAGTCTTTTGGCATCATGAATCATGATAATAAGGTTTCACTCTTCACTGTAGGTATTAGTAATTATAGAATAAGAACTTTTTAAGCTGTTGTTGTGTTTGCTTCAAATAAAGCGATCATTACTAAGGAATATAATGCCTCTTTTAATACTTTGATGGTTCCACTATTCTATTAAGATTAATATGTCTCAGAGTGACACCTCCAGATATTTTTTAGATACGGTCCCATCAGTCACAATTTCTTGTCCCATAAGTCACAGCTAATAATTCACTGTTGCCATGATGAAAAAAATAGGATGTATGTCTCTATGATCCTTTTAGAAAGCTACAAGTATCTGCTAATGGAATTATAGTAACATGTAAGCTGCCTCTCAAACTGAGATAGTATTTGCAGTGCGACTGAGCAGGGTATAAAACGGTGGTCCGTAAAAGTCCCATAAGTCACAGACCCTTTATGCATGCTGTCCAGAAGAGAAGGTGATAGATAATTCCAGTTTACATTCATATTTGGTTACAGTCAGGTCTTTGCTATCAGATTAAATTAAGAAAATAACTCTATTGAGTCTTAATTCATTGTATTATTGGTTACAATTTAAAAAAAAATTATTCAAATGTCCCATAAGTCAGAATGGAATTGACCCCCCCAAGAGACGGGTTCTACACAGACAAGACTAGCATGTACAGACTGTCGATGGCATCATTGGTATGATACAAATCCTGATGCTTTCACCAGCTTTGGTATTCTGCACCACCACCATCTATCCCATGCTGGGGCAAAGCATAATGTAAACAATGTCTCACAATCCGTAATCATATGGGTAACTAACATAATAAATTTGGGTGAATTCTGCCAACTTTGACTTTCTGCCTCCATCCCCATCCTTCCCCCACTCCAACCCAGGGACGGAGCCTAGTCAAATTTTGACTTGCATTCCACAATCATATGGTTAATTCACATAACAAATTTGTTTCAATTCCACCAAATGGCATGGATTTGGGGGAGGTAGCTGGACGGACAGAGGCGATTGCAATATCCCCTCCATTTTTTCACAATGTGTGTCGATAACCAGCTAGATCGGTACTAAGAAAACCTGTAATGCTTGCACTTGGTTCTAAGATGGGATAGCGGACACAATTCCAATCGCTATCTTCCCATATTCGCTTCAACAAAAAAATTATCATGAGTGTGTCATTTTCTAGTGCTTACTTTGTGCTATGGGTTCTCTAGTTAGGACCTAACGAGAACTGGTGAATATATAATATTAACTAGTGAGGACGGATAGCTAGCTAAGATTTGGCCACGGTGATGTAACACAGTGAAATTGTGGGAATTCTGCTGTATTAAGAGCCGATTTGCACGAGACCGAATATTAAAACATCATACTTTGTCAAATTTTGCGTGGGTGTGTGGGCATACCCCAGACTCCCCCCCCCCCCCCCCCCCACCCTTGAATCTGCAACTGGTACCATTGATAGTCATGGGATATAAAATGCTCTTCTTAAGCTATCTCGATATGGTGATTTTGTCTTAGTGAAAATATGATGCAGATAAGGGGGAGGGTGATGTGCAAATATATTGGGCGATTTGGGCCCATGATATTTGACACATACACACACACATACCCCACCCCCACCCCAACTCCCCTAGGGTAAATAGAATGCTATGGATGGTAATGGGATATGAAATGCTCTCCATATCATACTTCTGTGTGGTGATTTTGTCACTATAAAGTGTAAAATTTTTGATACTGTTTAAACAGTGACCATTCAGCTTTAAGTCTACCCGGTTACAACAGGTTATTCAGGCAGCTATTAGTGATTGAAATCAATGAACTTTATTTATTTATATTTACCTATGAATTTACATTTGAAATGGCCTAATTTGTTACACACAGGCTAGTCCGAGTCTGCTCTGACACAAGCCTTCCCTGTGATAGATACATGTATTTGGACAGGCTGATGGGTTGTGGGAGAGTCAGAGCAGTTTATGTGTTCAAATGTTGGAGACATCCGTTACCGCTTGTTAGTGCGCTTCTTAATCGAGTCTCGGAGGAGCTAGCTTGACAGATGGATGGACAGACAGAGGCGATTGCAATATGCCCTCCATTTTTTCAAAACGTGTGGGATAACCAGCTATGTTGGTCCTAAGAACACTTGTAATGTTTGCATTTGATTCGAAGATTGGATAGCGGACACCGTTTGAATCACTGTCTTCCCATATTCACTTCAAGAAAAATGATTGTCATGATTGTGGTATGTTCCGTCCTCCAAAAACCTAGGTCAGCTCAGTTGTATGGACTAAAGTGTCATAAAATGCTATGGGTTTTCCTGTTAGGCTCTAAAGAGAACTGTGGAATGTTTAATAACTAGATTTATAGCTAGAAGACTTACTAGTTGAATACTTACTTAATATCACCCCTGGTGGTGCATCCATTTTATCCAGTTTCCCCTACCATTCAATAGAGAGGGGTCCTAAATATCATGGGCCAAAATTACCCCCTGATATTTAGACACCCCCCCCACCCACCCTAATTTAAATCTTGATGTCACCAAGCTACAATATTCTACACAAACCCGGGTGATTACTTTGTTCACTAATTAATAAGTTCCCATCTTAAATCATATAACATGACATCGAGATCACATAAATTTTGTTGTCTAAGCAAGATTAAATTATCAGCTTACCTGGCCAGAATGGCCAAGTGAGTTTATGCCATGCGACCATCCGTCGGATGTCTGTCCATCAACTTTTGCTTTAAAACGCTACTCATCATTAACCACTTAACGGATGTCAACCTAATTTGGCTGGAAGGACCATATAGGGGTAGGCTTCAAAATTTGTATACAGACTTGATTGTTAAATGTTTTACATGAAAATCTTAAATTTTATGAAAAATGTACATGAAGTTGTCAAAATGCTACTCCTCATTAACAGCTTGCTGGATTTTAACCTAATTGGGCTTGAAAGACCCTATCTGGGTAGGCTTCAGAACTTGTGTACAGAATTCTGATGGGTCAATTCTTTGGTGAAAATATTAGATTTTATAAAAAATTTGCTGCAAATAGTTAAAAGGCTACTCATTAACCACTTGGTGGATTTCAACTTTAAATTGGGCTAGGCTTCAGAATATTTGCACAGAATTTTGGTTGATCGATTCTTTTGGTGGCCATCTTGATTTTTCAATGATGTCGGGAAATCATTTAAAATGCTACTCATCATTAACTGCTTGGTTGATTTCAACCAGACTTGGCTGAAAGGACCCTGTGGTTGTAGGCTTCAAAATGTGTATACATAATGTTGATTTAGGTTAATTTTTCTGGTGGCCATTTTGGATTTTCTAGAAATCTTTCAAAACGCTACACTTAATTCATGGGCCAATTTCAATGAAACTTGGGGGGAATGATGATGGTGATCGACATCAAGATTTCTAATGAGAATTTTGATTGGTCGATTCTTTTCAGCAGCCATCTTGTATTTTCCAAACATTTTCCAGAAGCGTTTAAATCGCTACTACTGCTTAATCAACAGCTCGATTTCAACCAAACTTTGGTGGAATGATCCTATAGCGAAAGGCTTTAAGAAATCAAATGAGAATTTTGATTGGTCAATTTCTTGGGTGGTCATCTTGGATTCCCTGGAAATTTTCCATCATGTCTATTTAAATGGAAATGGTTCAAATGCTAATGGTCCAGGTGAACCTTGGGCGTCTTGTTTATAAATGCTGCTTTCATTTTTCTCACGAAGAGTTTTCCAAAATGTTTTATTTAAATATGATGTAAATGAATATATTCTATCAGAGTCTTATTAATTTACGGAAATGCTTAACTTAAAAAAAGCTTTTCACCGTGGCAATGCACCTTTAGTATGCTAAGTATCAGCTGTCTGAAGAGTGACGCATTTTATCATTGTGGTATGATTGTGTCACATACTTCAAGCATCTTATATCATTATAAGACTAAGACAATGTTTCAGCATATATACACTGATCTGGACAACGTAGATATCATGCTGAACGTGTATGCTAAATTGCTAAACAGCTACAACCATGGTTCTAATTTATCTTGCTTTAAGTTAGTTGACTCCCTAACTAGCTTTGCCAAATTTGAGCATGTACAACAAGGTCCAAATTGCATGGTTGATGGAAACATGTCATAATAAGACTGGTCTTGTAAGATGAAAAATATGCCATCACTCACTCATTTAAGAGTGTTAGGGGTGTTCCTTTACGCTGAGTAATTATGCCCCCCATGTAAATATATGGGTTTATATAGCGTTTGCTTTGTCCATCCGTCCATCCATCTGTCCATTTGGGCTTTCATTTCTGGATGATAGCTCAGGGGACTGAAGGGATCGTTTCCAGATGATAGCATGAGTTCTATTGAAGGGATCATTACCAATCTGGCATGGGAGTTTGTCCTTGGTGGTCCAAAGAACCCTATCGATTTTGGCATCAAAGGTCACAGTGACCTAATTAATTACATAATGCATTTACAGATGGTAACTCGAGTTCTATTGAATGGATTGTTATCAATTTGGCGTGGGAGCTTTTTCCTTGCTGGTCCGAAGAACCCTATCGACTTTGAAGTCAGAGGTCAAGGTCACTGTGACCTAATTAATGATGTAATATTGCGTTTCCGGATGATAACTTGAGTTTGATTGAAGCGATCGTTGCTAATCTTGGGTGGGAGGTTGTCCTTGGTGTTTCGAAGAACCCTATCGATTTTAGTGTCAAAGGTCACAGTCACGGTGACCAATCTTGGGTTGGAAGTTGTGCTTGGCGGAAGGGGGCGTCATACTTTAAAAATCTTTGGTTGTCTTTCTTGTTAATAGTGAAATGTTATAAAATAATATATTTTATTACCAGGTACGAAGACAGGTTCCAGGTCGTGTTGCTGTTGCAAACTTGGATGACAACCCACCTGAATTCATAAATACCACATTGGTCTATTATGTTGATGAGGTAAGCTGTTGGATTTGGAAATCTGAAGTATCCTTAGCCCTTTTGGGCACACACATTTTTATCAAACCAAACAAACACCACATGCTATCAGAATGATACCAATGAATATATAGAATGTATTTAGCGCTATAAAAAAAGGAATGAATCAATATTTTTAAATTCCCAAACCGAACGCATTCATCAGTTGCAGGATTATTGAAGTACTCTTCCACGATCCTGAAAGCATGGAAGCCATCGCTCCCCACAAGGACCATGAAAATGTCTGGATCCACCAACTTCACTCATGTATGGATCCAATAGGGATCAATCGCACATGTTGGTAATCCAAACACTACCTACTTGTATAGTGATAAAGTATACTGGATTCTTGAGTTACCTTCCCTCATTAGCCTTGCCAATGCTTATGATGTAATCACTACATGCCACATCTGATAGCACAGCAAACTGTATATAATGTACCACCACACCAATGTCCACCCATCACCAAACCTATCTCATTCAAATTTTACTTGACTGTCTATTCGCATGGACCATTCTACTTGCTAGGATCAATGGAAATAGGTTTGCATGATTATGCAATTTTTAGCTCACCTGACCAGAATGGCCAAGTAAGATTATGCCATGACGAGCATCCTTCATCCGGCATCCAACCGTCCATCCAACTTATGCTTAAGAACCCTACTCCTCAACCTCAATTTGTCAAAATGCCACTCCTCATTTACTGCTTGGAGGATTTCAACTTAATTTCGGTGGAAGGGCCCATGTGTGTAGGCTTCAGATATACGGAATTTTGATTGGTCAATTTCTTGGGTGGTCATCTTGAAAAATCTTGGTAAATCTACTAATTAACTGCTTTGGCTATTTTTACCAGACATGCTTGGAAGGTATGCTATGATGGTAGGCTTCAAAACTTGCATCCAAAATTTTGATTGGTCAATTTTTCCAGTGGCCATTGTGGATTATCCGAAAATTTTGGTAAATGAGTTAAATGGTTACTCCTCATTAACAGCTGGGCCGATTTCAGCCAAACTCAGCTGAAAGGATCCTAGGCAGGTACGCTTCAGAACGTATATACATAATTTTGATTGGTTAATTTTTCTGGTGGCCATCTTGACTTTTCAAGAAATCCTTTGAAATGCTCCTCTTCCTTAAACAATAGCCCGATTTGAATTTAAACTTGGGTGGAATGATTCTATGGTGATCGGCCGCAAGAGCATTTTGAGCCCCCTTCAGCGGATGACGAGGATGAGTCCGGTGTACCCGCCGTCAAGGACAGAGCAACCATGTCGCAGCAGGCTAGCCGTGTACAGGCACCTAGCCTTGCTGGAAATGTATGGCCGGACCTACGTGTCTCCAAGGAGATCGCTGACTGCTTCGGTCAGAACCTTGCCCTGAATACCCTCAGAGCGATTTAAACACGTTCACGTCTCTACTGCCCCACCCCTCCAGTAAGCTCCACACCAGAAACAGTCACTGATGCATGGGACACCATTAAGCGTCATCCGCACTGCCCTTGCCCCGAGTGTTCCCAGCTCCGACATGAACGACGGAATTGAGTCAAATCCCTTGATAAACAATCCTCAAACCTTCCGATCAACTAAGAGGAAATCCCGTGGTTGACCCTCCCCCTACACTGTCTCCTTTAATGAAGACTAGCCCCACTAGTTGCGACACCACCACCGGCCAGAGTTCGACCGGACACCTTTATTTTAACAGTACTTCTACCGCCGAAGCGCTGGAACTTGCTAAAATAGTAAACTTCATATAAGATACACGAACCTCATTACCACCACCCCCG
The DNA here is from genome assembly GCA_034401795.1 of Chaetoderma sp. LZ-2023a. Lineage (NCBI taxonomy): Eukaryota > Metazoa > Mollusca > Caudofoveata > Chaetodermatida > Chaetodermatidae > Chaetoderma > Chaetoderma sp. LZ-2023a. The sequence goes on from CM067372.1 coordinate 55,677,566, forward strand.
CTCATAGAAACTGTCCTTTCACATCAAGAGTATACTTACCACCCTGATACTTCATGATATTTCCTAAATATCGACCTAGCTTCAATAATACTCAGAATTAAAAAGAAACCGCCCCCACTGGGCAGGTTACACAACTGACAGACCAGCGGATGTGCAGCCCAAACTCGCACATGTGTGGGCTAACTCATCCTCTTCTTAAAATATTGACCTGCCATTGCAACATGCTTTTTAACCTTGCTTTTGCTTTCTTTCTTTTTGAAGCTTTGAGTTGTTTTGCAACTTGTTTGACTGTTTATTAGTATGTCTGACGCTGCCAAGTCGCCGGAGGATGCTCCCGGTCCAAGCCATCAGGTGTGTACTTTAGTAAATTTATTGATAAAAAATATGCGTGTTGGCTCGGATGGTATTTCCGGGATTCTCGCTATCTCGTGGATACGTCTTTTCACTTCAAGAGTATACTTACCTCCCTAATACTCTTTGATATTGCTAAATATCGGCTTTCACTTAATAAAACACTCAGATTTAAAAAAGAAAGGTGCCCCTTATGGGCAGGTAGTCAGAAGTCAGTCAGGCAGATGCCAGCCACACCACCGCGCATGCGCCGACTAGTACTTCCTCATTGCTAATTTATTGGCGGAGGGGGTCACACATGTTTCTTGCTTAAGGCTTTTCTGAGCTGTTTAATCGTTTAATTAATATATTAGAAGTGTTTTATCAACCTGGGGTGATGGCAGATCGGATTATTTCGCCGGAGGAGCACCCAGGACCTAGCCATCAGGTGACTTCTAGTATATTTTAGCGAGTTTATCCCATTGTAATGTGTTTCCGGGACTCATGTTTATCATGATAAGCACCTAAAATAATTAGTTTATTTCAAAATGTCGCTATGAAATGCTAATCTCTCTTTGTGTTTATGTCCACAGGTATCTACCTTCGGTTGTTTAGGACATCACATTATCAGAGAGTTTGTTTTTCTCTCCACCAAGGTTCCATTTCCTACTAACATTGTTAGGTTATCTAACCAAAAATCTTTTCCCAGTGAGTTGGAGGCCTCGGATGAAGGTCTTCTCACTTTGCCCTCTTGGTCCACTTCCTTCCCCTTTAAGGTGGAGAGAGTTAAGAGGTCATAATGTTGGTGGAGCGTCCAGTTCATCAGATCAGATGGTTTGTCTATGCTAAAGACTCAGGTACTCTAGTTGTGATATGAGGCTTTTCAATTATATTTGAAAATATTTATAAAATCCTACTGCCATTTATCACTGTTTATCTGATGTTTGTATAGTCTGTATAAACTATCCTGTCTAGTTAGGATGTTCTGGATATGATTACAATTTGTCCTTACACCTGGAGGTTTTGTTTCGGATCGATTTAACTTCTTATTCTTGAGGTTATGACGTCATAATCAGCCTTGCGCCTTACTGTCAGTTATAAGTTTTGTCCAACGCTGATTTATTATTATTAGCTTGGGTCTTTATGGCCCCTTCCTCCTTGTTTATTTCGTGTTGAGTTTTAATTCAATATCTGTAATACTCATTGTCTTCATCCTCTTGTGTGTTTCAGAGGCCTGGTTGTCGTTCATGTGGTAGGATGGATAAGTTCTTCCCCCATTTATGCTTCCAGTGCAGCCCATGTGGGCCATTGCTTAAATGTGAGATCTGTAAAAAGTGGGGGTGGGCGGAGCTAATATCTGAATTTCTATCATTGCAGACCAGGGAGAGGGCTCCAGAGGAGGAGAGGAAACTTAAGAAAGAGGCTTCTGGTAAGAAGGGTAAGAGGAAGGCCTCATCCACTATGGATATGGAGGCCTTCCGTATTGATATGATGGGAGAGATGAAGAGGACAATTAAAGATTTGGTCCGTGTCATGCTTCCTGGTCCAAATCTTTCGTTGTCATCTTCATCTGCTCCGGAGCAGATAATCCCCGCCTCTGAATCGGTACTATTTAGGGACCTATCAGTTTTCGACCATGATTCAGAGGTGGCCCTAATAGAGGGTGAAATCCACGGTAAGTACACTGGCAGCAGGCTTGTCGCGCCGGTTGTTCGTGGTCAGGTGTCGCTGGAACCTGCCTGCTTATCAGGCCAGGATTATCCGCACCCTGCAGGTACCAGTTCCTCCTATGGTACCTCTCCTGGCCAGTCCGGGTTAGCATTCTTTGAGGATTATCTGTTGAGTTTTCCTTCTGGCGCCGTGGCCATGGCCTCGCGGGGAACACGGGCGACATTGTCCACGGTACTTCTCATGCAGGAGTAGCGTTCACGGTGCAGAAGGTAGCCCGGGCTGGATCTGATGGCTTGCCGATGGTGTAGCAGGTGCTGGCCAGGGCCGTGGTGTGGCGAAATTTTCTCCACGCAATACCACGGCGCCTGCTCCTGGTCAAGCCAGTCAGTTTGGCATGCCTGTTCTTTCAGGCCCGCATGCTTTCTCTGGCTTGCCAGGCGTATCAGTTCCACCAACCACATACACACCTGTTATTGCTCAGGAGGATGACGAACGCCCTCATCTTGTAGAGCATTCACAGGTGGACATGGAGAAAGACTGGTCTGACGCTTGTCAGTGGCTAATCAACGTCAGGCCAGATCTTGCCGTGGATCAGTCGGCCAGTCAACGGGACCAGTGCCCGTGGCTGGCAGGAAAGCCGACTGTTACCGCTATGCCATCTTTGCCGTTAGATGATCATATTGTTGATATGTTCACTGCGGCGGAGACGTCCATTAAGGCACATGGACGTTTAGTGAAGGCCCCCCACCGCGAAGTGGCAAAGCGGTGCCATATTACAGCTGATCAATATCAGCTATACGGTGTAGTACCGAAGCTGGGTGAAGATACGCGGCCAGGTTCCCAGTCTGACACAGGAGCACTGTGTTCGAACATTTTGCGTTCGGCTAACACCGCATTACGTGATGCGGAAGAGAGTTTGAGGGCGTCTATTTCAGCGCTTTCGCATGTCTCACAGTTGTTACGAGGGGTAGTGACGGCATCCGCATTGCGTCAGCCTAGTCCGGTGAGTGTCCAGAGAGCCATCCAAGATGGAATTAACTTGGCTTTGGACTGTTTAACCCGGTCTGTAACCAGGAGTGTCCGGGTGAGGCGCACGTTTGCTCTTGACAACTTGTGCCCGTCCCCGGATTTGTATAATAGGCTGCTGCGTACGCCTATGACAGGTCCTGGTCTTTTTGGAGGTGAGGGTTGTAAGCATCTCCAGGAGACGGTTACCCTGGTCAATAACCAGATGGCATTATGTGAGCAATTTGAAGTGCTCCGTAGAGAGCGCATTCGCGCAGCTCCCCTTGCGTATCATCCCCTGCAGGCTCGAGGTGGCGGTGGCCAGGTCAGAGGCCAGCCACCGGCGCAGCGTCGGCAACGGCCGCGTGCGCTTCGGCCAGCAGCGAGGGGGGCGCAGGATCCTCCGGCGCAGCCAGCCAGGCAGCCGCCCGCGCACCATGGTGCGCGCGGTGCGGGCCGTAGTGCGCGAGGATCTGGTCGTGGTAATCGTACCTGACAGGGTGGTTACCACAGTAAGATCTACCCCAGTGCATCTGCACCAGGAGACAGTGCCACTCTTGCACTTCTTATGTCAACCTCTCTCCCTAGGTGGCCCAGTGGGAGGCCGATTGGCCAACCACATGCAAGAGTGGGAACGGTTGACTCAGGACCGTTTAGTCTTGCGATGGCTTTCAGTCGGGTATCATCCCGACTGGATAACAGGCCCACCATCACAACTGTCTCTGGTGCCGGTCTGGACTCAAATTCCAAGAGATCCAGATCAGCGGTTGTGTATAGAGGAGGAAATAAATTCCCTCATACTCAAGGAAGCAATTCAGCCAGCGCAAAATTGCCCGGGCTTCTATTCAACCGTGTTCTTGGTAACTAAAAGCACTGGAGGGTGGAGACCAATTCTCAACCTCAAGCCATTGAACAAGTTCATAGACACACCCAGTTTCAATATGGAAACTGTGAGATCGGTGTTGGCAGGGTTGGAGAAGGGAATGTGGACAGCTTCAATAGATTTGAAGGATGCTTATTTCCACATTCCAATAGCGAGGAGTTTCCGTCGCTTCCTGAGATTTGCATTCCAGGGCAGACAGTGGGAATTCAGGGGGTTACCCTTCGGAATTTCTATGACTCCTCGGGTCTTCACCAGAGTGGTTCTTGCGATAACAGCATACCTCCGCAGAAGAAACATAGCAGTCCACACGTACATAGACGACTGGCTGTTAAAAGCACACAACCAGGAAAGTTTATCAGCAAATCTGGAGATAGTTTTGAAAACTCTCACAGATTTAGGCTGGATAATAAATTTTCAAAAATCAGAGCTGACTCCATCCCAGAAGTTTGTTTACCTGGGAATGTTCTTCGATCTGGAGATAGGATATGTTTATCCTACTCAGGAGAGGGTACAGATACTCATCTCAGTAATACAGTCAGTGTGCAACAGTCATCATGTCCTGGCACGGGTTTATCTGAGAATGCTGGGATTGATGGTTTCTTTGGAACCAGTCATTCCTCAGGCGGCCTTACGCAGGCGGCCGATCCAGTTATTTCTCATGACACGATGGACCCAGAGTACTGGTTCACTGGACTCGAGCGTGTCAGTGGTGGAGACTCTAGTTCATCACCTTCAATGGTTGAATCTCCTGGCGGGGGTAATGTTAACCCCTCCTCACCCTCAGTTAATGATGTATACAGATGCATCGATGGAGGGGTGGGCAGCTTGCCTGGAAGAATCCACGAGATTTGGGCTTTGGAATCTGGAACAGTCAAAGGAACATATCAATCTACTGGAATTACGAGTGGTAGTCCTGGGCCTGGAACATTTCTTACAGAATGTTCAGGGCAAGAGTGTTCTAATTCGATCAGACAACTCAACAGTAGTGACTTACATAAACCGCCAGGGCGGAACGAAGTCGCCCAGTCTCTGTATGATGACTTGGAAACTGCTTTGTTGGTGCCTGGATCACAGGATTACCGTGAAGGCAGTTCATATTCCGGGAAGGTTAAATCTGTTAGCAGACTCATTGAGCCGAAGGATGAGTGTTTTACCTACGGAATGGCAACTAAATCAATGTGTGGCGGATCGTCTGTTCATAAACCCAACATAGATTTATTCGCAACAAAGAAGAATGCGAAGATGACGACGTACGTCTCTCCGATTCCAGATCCGAGCGCTATCGCAACAGATGCGTTAGCTATCAGTTGGGCGGGAATGTATGCATACGCATTCCCTCCAGCAATCCTGATGCCAAAGATTCTTCAGAAAATCAGACAAGAGGAATGCCAAGTGCTTCTGATCGCCCCAAATTGGCCAAGCTGATCATGGTATACGGATCTGCTGGACCTTCTGGTCTGCAATCCGGTTCCTCTGCCTCTGATGGACAATATTATCTTCCAGGGCAAGAACCTTCACAACAATCCGTCAATGTTCCAATTGACTGCGTGGATGTTGTCAAGGAATCTAGAATTAAGGAGGGCTTTTCTGAGCAAGCAGCCATGTTCATGGCTAAAGCCAGGAGGGGGTCAACCTCCAGAGCATATAATTATAAAATCAACAGATTTGCAGAATGGTGCTCAAAAAGATGTATTAATCCAATGGATTCATCTATTCAGGTAGTAGCCGATTTCCTCTGTCACATGTATGATGCCTATAGCCTCAAACCTAACTCTATTGCTGGCTATAAGTCAGCTTTAATAACAGTTATCCCTTGCTTGGCTAATAGGGAAAGTGATGAAGTAAATACATTAAATACTTTAATCAAAGGCATGGGCAATCTAGGACCAAGGAATCCCCCAGTCAGAGGCCAACCACCGACGCAGCGTCGGCCACGACAGTGTAAGCCAGCTAGGGGGGGAGCGCAGGCTCCTCCAGCGCAACCTGCCAGACAGCCTGCGTACCGAGGTGTGCAATCCACTGTTAGAGGAGCGCGGGGTTCTGGTCGTGGGAGCCGAACCTGATGGGTCGCCTCTCAAAAGGACCACACCAGTGCTGCTAGGACAGCCACCAGAGACAGGGCTTCTCTTGCACTTCTCGGGTCCACCTCAGTCCTTAGGTGCACCCGTGGGAGGCTGTCTAGCCTTCCACATGCAAGAGTGGGAGCGGGTTACTCAGGACCGCTCAGGCTTACGATGGCTTTCATTCAGTTACCATCCTGACTGGGTTTCAAATCAGCCATTGCGGTTGTCTCTGGTTCTGATCTGGACTCAAAATCCAAGAGATCTAGATCAACGGTTGTGTATAGAGGAAGAAATTCAATCCCATACTAAAACACGCTACTCACCCGCCACAAACATATCCGGGTTATTATTCAACCGTGTTCCTAGTGACAAAAAGCACTGGAGGGCGGAGACCAATTCTCAACCTCAAACCTTTCAGCAGGTTTATCCTCACACCAAGTTTCAAAATGGAAACTGTGAGAACGGTGTTAGCAGGATTGAGGAAGGGAATGTGGACAGCATCAATAGTTCTAAAAGATGCCTATTTTCACATTCCCATTGCGAAGAGCTTGGAGATAGTTTTGAAAACTCTTACAGATCTAGGCTGGATAATCAACTTTCAAAAGTCAGAGCTGACTCCATCCCAGAAGTTTGTTTACCTGGGCATGTTCTTCGATCTAGAGATAGGATATGTTTATCTATCTCAAGAGAGAGTAGAAACACTCATCTCAGTCATACAGTCAGTGTGCAACAGTTGTCATGTCCTGGCACGGGTCTACTTGAGAATGTTGGGGTTGATGGTTTCTTTGGAACCAGTCATTCCTCAGGCAGCCTTATGCCGGCGGCTGATCCAGTTATTTCTCATGACACAGTTGACCCAGAGTACGTGTTTCCTGGACTCAAAAGTGTCAGTGTTGGAACCTCTTATTCACCACCTTCAATGGTGGATGAAGAGAGATAATCTCCTGGCGGGGGTGACGTCACCTCCCCATCCTCAGTTAACGATGTACACAGATGCATCAATGGAGGGATGAGGCTCTTGCCTGGAAGAAAACAAAGTATCAGGGCTTTGGAATCTGGATCAGTCAAGAGAACATATCAATCTGCTGGAAATGCGAGCAGTAGTCTTAGCCATGGAACACTTCCTAGAGAAGGTCATGGGCAATAGTGTTCTGGATCGATCAGACAATACAACAGTAGTGACTTACATAAACCTCCAGGGCGGAACGAAGTTGCCCAGTCTCTGTATGATGACGTGGAAACTGCTTTGCTGGTGCCTAGATCATGGGATTTCCCTGAAAGCAGTTCATATTCCAGGAAGGCTAAATCTATTAGCAGACTCATTGAGCCGAAGAATGAGCATTCTCCCCATGGAATGGCAACTAAATCAATGTGTGGCGAATCGCCTGTTCAACCACTGGGGCAAGCCCAACATAGATTTTTTCGCAACGAACAAGAATGCGAAGATGACGACATACGTCTCTCCGATTCCAGATCCGAGCGCTATCGCAATAGATGCGTTAGCTATCAGTTGGGAGGGAATGCATGCATACGCATTCCCGCTAGCAATCCTGATTCCAAAAGTTCTCCAGAAAATCAGGCAGCAGGAATGCCAAGTGCTTCTGATTGGCCAAGCCGATCATGGTATATGGATCTGCTGGACCTTCTGGTCTGCAATCCTGTTCCTCTGCCTCTGATGGACAACATAATCTTCCAGGGCAAGGCCTTGCACAGCAACCCGTCAATGTTCCAATTGACTGCGTGGATGTTGTAAAGGAATCGGCAGTTAAGGAGGGTTTTTCTGAGCAAGCAGCCATGTTTATGGCAAAAGCCAGAAGGGGGTCTACCTCCAGAGCATATAAATATAAAATCAACAGATTTGCTGAATGGTGCTCAAAAAGATGTATTAATCCAATGGAAGCATCTATTCAGGTAGTAGCCGATTTCCTCTGTCACCTTTTTGATGCCTGTAGCCTCAAGCCTAACTCTATTGCTGGCTACAAGTCAGCTTTAATGTCAGTTCTCCCTTGCTTGGCTATTAGGGGAAGTGATGAAGTATGTAATCTAAATACTTTAATCAAAGGCATGGGTAATCTAAGGCCAAGGAATCCTCCAGTGATTCCGTCTTGGAGTTTATCGTTAGTACTTCAAGTATTAGCAGATAAACCCTTTGAACCACTAAGCTCCATTTCCATGAAAATGTTGACGCTTAAAACAGTTTTTCTGATTGCTGCAGCTTCAGCCAGACGAAGAAGTGAAATACATGCTTTGTCAGCAGAGCCAGACCGTTTTGTGGTGACAGGGGAAGGCCTTAGGCTTCTACCTAGACTTAACTTTATGGCGAAGAACCAGTCTTTAAAATATCCTGGTCAGCCTATAGTTTTACCCGCTTTGTCTGGATTTGATCCTAATTCAAGGGCTTGGTGTCCAGTCCATGCATTAACATGTTATAAACAACGTACACAGGAATGGCGGACGAACCCTAGTGCTTTATGGCTATCTTACATTGAACCCCATGGGAGAGCTTCTAAAGATACCATTTCTAGGTGGATTGTGGAATGCATCCAGCATTGCCACAAAGCCGCTACGGGTAAACAAGTTGACATGGCCAAGGCTCACAATGTCCGTGGCGTAGTGGCATCCACGGCTCTGTTTAACGGAGTGCAGGTGGATGACATTATGTCAGTAGCACAATGGCACTGTGAGTCTAGTTTTACAAATCATTGCCTACGTGACACGTCAAATCCACCTGCCTTATCGATTTTACATAAACGTTAAATCTGTATATAAATTTGTAAGTATACATAAGGCCGTTGACTCACACTCAGTGCAATTTAGTGGGGGGAATCCCTGCTTTTCTGTACTGTACCTATCATCGCCAGCGGTGATCAAAGGGGAATCTCGTCAAAATAGGTTAGTCCTATATTTGGTGATGGTTATTTTTTGTCACGTTTTTTTATATTACTTACTAAAATGGTGATGGTTTTGTGTTCTTTGTGGTTCAATCTGAGAGTGTATGAAATGAAGCTTTCGTCCGATGTCTTATAGTACTTTAGCACGAGTACATAGAGAGCGTATTGGACATTGAGGTCATCGCTCCCTCTTTAAAAGAGGGTGGGGTGGGGGAGTGGATGTGAAACGGTCATTACTCTCAACATCGGTCGTGTTATCCGATGTCTAAATCATTTCCTGATTGTGTTTACATGCACAATTTCAGATGTTTGTTATTCTCTAAAAGCAAAAGCTTCCTCTTCCAGGGATGAGCCGGTCTTCTGACCTTCGCCTCCCTCCCGCCGAATTCTCTTACGAATTCTGGTTATATCATGAAGTATCAGGGTGTTAAGTATACTCCTGATGTGAAATAAATGAAATCACGGATTTTTTTTTTCACGAGAGGGTTGATACTTACCACCCTGATACGATCCCGGCCTCTCCGCCCCACAGAGGCTCGGTCTATCGGCGTTTTATGTTGCAATTAGGTCAGCCAATATTTTGGAATAGAATGAGTCAGCCCCGCGCATGTGCGAGTTTGGGCTGCACATCCGCTGGTCTGTCAGTTGTGTAACCTGCCCAGTGGGGGCGGTTTCTTTTTAATTCTGAGTATTATTGAAGCTATGTCGATATTTAGGAAATATCAGGCAGTATCAGGGTGGTAAGTATCAACTCTCGTGCAAAAAGAAATCCGTGATTTCGTTTAATCTCCCTCGCACTAGCTCCCTTCATTGTTACTGTACCATCCAAGGTACCCAACGTCTCGCCACCATCAACACAGGAGACACCATTACCATCCTTAGCTCCTGGGGTTATGACATGTTGCCTGAATGCTCACGACCACCCCTGACATAGACACACACCAACGTTTGCTGCTGGAACACCCCTGGAAGTAGCAGGTACCGGCAACTTCACTATTCATATCGAAGACTCACGATTCACCCAGCAGATCATAGTAGCCAACATCGCTAATGATGCGTTACTCAGGATCGATTTCCTTAAGAATTGTGGCGCTATAGTACACTGTGCTTGCCAAGAATTGGAGATCAATGGATGATGAATAGCACTAGGAGAATGCTTTGCCTTGCACCATACTTGTGCACTTGTCCTCGCTAGCACTACCCTGCTAGAACCCGGACTGGAAGGAATTCTCTGGGCCTCCGCCCTGAGCCCTTGTCTTCATACTCCCTATGCCATTTTAGACCCAATAGAGAATTTATGTAGATAGCAGAGGTTGCTGCCCCATAGCCTTGCTTAGTTCCCTTAACTCTGATAGCATACCATATCGCGTTTTCAATTCCTCTGCCGAAGCTCTTATGTTAGAAGCTGGACAAGTCTGCGGTCGACTTTTCAAAGCTGATGTCTGCAATGATTCTCAGATGCTGAATGATTTCTGGCGCTCTGAAAATACAGGTCCTTCCCCACCTCTGCCTCCCCATTTACACGATCTATACTCCCACACCACTGAAGGACTGAATGACCAGCAAGCCCTTCCAAGTTTATGACAGTGGCGATTTAGATCTTGGTGAGACTCATTTAATATGGCATAATATCGATACTGGAGACTACCGCCCCATTAAAGAACCTGTCTGCTGCCTACCTATTCATAAGGAACAGGAAGCACATCAGCAAGGGACAGCTACAGTCCGGCGTGATTGAACCATCTACCTTGCTGAGCGCCATCCTTATTGTTTTAGCCAGGTAGAAATATGGTACATTCCGCTTTCGTATTGACTATAGACTCTTAAACGACCATAGCATCAAGGACACGTACCCATTCCACGCATAACCATGCCCTAGATTCCCTCGCTAATACCACCTGGTTCAGCACACTTAATCTAGCCAGCGGATATTGTCAAGTAGAAATGGACATACACGATGAAGAAAAGACCGCTTTCGCCTGTCGTAACAGCCTTTTCCAGTTTCAAAAGATGGCTTTTGCAACGCTCCTGGGACATGTAAATGTTTGATGGAACGTGTGCTCTGTAAATTACAATGGAAGATCTGTCTATATTATTTAGATGATGTAATAGTTTTCGAGACCACTTTTACTGATGCAGTACAAAATCTCTGCGGGGTATTCGACCAATTTACCGCCGCTGATTTAGTTAAAACCTAAGAAATGCCACCTACATGTACTTCGCAAGGAAGTAGAGTTCCTTGGCCATGTTGTATCGGCTCAAGGTGTTTCCACCAACCCTGCGAAGATTGCCGCCATCGCTTCCTGGAAAAACCCTGTTTCACTTACGTAGATCCGTAGCTTCCTCAGACTTTGCCAATACTACCGCCCCTGAATTCAGTAAGATCCCTGTTCCACTTTTCCAACTTAAGGAAAGGGCGACCTTTTCTTGTGGATGCCTGAATGCGAAGCCACCTTCAAACTCCTGAAATAAAAATTGATCGTTGCCCAGACACCTCTTGCTCTTTTATTCTCTATACCGATGCTTCGGACAACGGTATCAGCGCCGTCCTATCTCGGATCGACCATGATGGGCATGAGCAAGCTCTCTGTTATGGATCTTGCTGCCTTTCACGCACAGAGTGTTGTTATGCTACCACTAAGCGCGAACTCCTCGCAGCGGTTCATTTCATCAAACATTTCAAGCACTTTCTTTATGGAAAACCCCTTTGCACTGCAGACCGACTGTGCTTACCCCTGCATAAATAAATTAGGACTGTTAAGGCGCCTCATGCATGTACCCCATTGGCTCTTCATTGGAGGCACTTTTGCAGTCCGTGCTCCACAGCAGTACAGTACTGCAAATGGATACTGGCGCACCTTTGCAGTCCCTGTGAAGGTGCTCCGTTTGAAGCACCTTTGCAATCCTATCCAATTTTCGACAATCCAGCACCTAGCTTGAAAGTTAAACCACATACAGGTTAGGAAATGGTTAGTTTAACATGAAGACTTCCTAAAATATTGTTATGACTACATTACAACCTACCTCCTTGCATTACTATAGCTCTTTCCTTCTCTGAAGGGAAGCACAGTAGGATGAATTTTTTACAGCCAATGTTTGATGGGTATTGTGGTTACAGAGTGACTGAAGGCTTCTTCAGGAATCTCCATACTCTCTCTCTCTCTCTATAATGATGAGATCCATAGTAATTCGCTTGAATGCTATATCTCAGAATGAGGGTTAATCCAATACCCATAGCCACTGAGAATGTCATTAAGCACAATGACAACCTCATAGGCTGATAGCTATCACATGACCGTATTATAGCAACCAAGACTTCATGCCTTTTCGTACTGCTGAAGCACGATTTCAGCAGTATAAACTATATAAAGGCACATGAGTTGGAGCGGCCTACTTTTCAACTTTCAGATTCATATTGCTGAAATAAACAAGAAGCCCAGGCAGCCGGTATCTCTCACCTGGAACATTAGCAATTTAACTGGAAAGGCAATGGATGCTAGCTATGGCAAGATAAGTGAATCGTGCCATTAATTCCTGGATAATGCATTCCTATGGAGATTTTAAATTTTCAAGAATAAGGACTGTCGGCCAAATTGACCAATCGACTTTCTTTAAACAGACATTGATCTCTATGACTCGGAGATGCTTGCTGCCCAATTTGGTTGAAATCGACATGGTGGTTCTTGAGGTCTTTAAAGGAAAATGTTGACGCCAGAGCTCTATAGATAAGCTGGGTTTATGAGTATTTTACCCAGTTAAAATGGCCAGTCACTATTATTTTTCAAGAATACTAATATAGCCAGTTACTCAATTAATTTCAGGTCGATTGCTAATCTTGTGTGACAATGTAACTATGTAAAAATACTCAATTAAATTTTTTTTAAACCAATTTCCAAAAATTTCTAGGAGTAAATTTACTCAATTACTTGTAATTATTTGTAGTATCTTGGTCTGTAAACTGACATTCCACAATACTAATACCATAATAGAGGCAAGTTTTGGCTGGCATGGCCATTAAAGGGTTAAAAGACAAATTTACTTTCAATATTTAGAAGCAATGTTCCAGTCATTCTAGTGGATGCCATCCAAAAGCATCTAATTTTCACGAATAAGTTCTTGGCAAGTTTGAAGAACCACCACACGTACGTACCACAACCCCACACACTTTGACAATTAGGCTCACACACACTTGCCGTCTACCTCCAAACATCAAATCTTGTTTGCGGTCAAGATGGTTTAACACGTTATCGCTGAAAGAGTAGATTCTTTCCTATATAAAACTTATTCTGTTGAAAATTTTGAAATTAATTTGACTGCAAGCCATTGCTGCCTAATGGCTGCCTAAGGCAGCAATGGTTGCCAGTCAAATTTATTTCAAAATATTCAACAGTTTTCAAATTCGTGTATGGTTCCCTTGAAAATGGGATATGGAGTATTCCTCGGTGAAAGTGTTAATAAAATTATTTATATCGAGTACCTGTGCATTGGCTAGTCTTTAGTTTATCAGAGCGATATGTGCTGCTGCCGGGTGCTTCGCTGATACAGCCTTTTGAAACATAACATGTATTCCATTATCCATTATTATTCCATAGTTTGTAGTATCGCTCACGGCACTAAATGGGCAATAATTGGTGCGCTGAATTCGTATTTTCTCAACATGTTTCTTCGGTTCCATGTGATTCTCCTATGTTTTACATCCTTTACTAGCATAGTTAATTAAATCACTGCAAAGAATACAAATAGCTTTCCCGCCAATGTACACTTTTCGAACAAATTCACCTAGAGTCGTAGACACGTCTTTTCCATTGATTTTAACTGTTACACACTTTGCTAACCAGTTCCATCAAAATTTATTCTTTTCCAAATTATCAATTTCCCGGACACGATCACCTTCAGATCTTTCTAGTATTCGTGGCAATTTCAATTAAATAACAACATACTATCACAACAAATAGAAATCCCGCTAACAAATTTTACCTCGGAACAAAAGAACGCATTTGGATTAGCTTGATACAGCTAAATCTAGGTGAACTTAATGCGGTGATCGGAAAGTATTAACGCAGCATTGCTATTTGTGTAGTCTCATTTCTTAATATATTTCAAATAGTAGTCTCGAGTTTATGTACGTTTATTCAAGATTTGTGTAATTTCCATGTTATAACATGTCAAACCCAGCACTTTGTTCAAACGCAATTTCGCGAGTTTTCCTGTAAGTCTGGTATACGACCGGGACCCAGTTCCACAATACAAAACTACGTATTCACTGAATTACAAATGAGGATGAGCAATTATGTAATACGTTCCCGGTGCTGATACATTATATACATAGTGAAATAGGTTAGCGAACTTGAACAGGGAACCAAGCGGCTAACGATATGTCTATTTGTTATGTTTACCGACGTTAATTTGTCAATGTTTCTGTATCGGTGACATCGCTTTGGCGTTAAAACCAGGCATATTGTACTCAATAATGGGATAGAAAGTTACATATTATATATCTACACCCCCCCCCCCCCCTAAAAAAAACTAACCAGATTTACATCGATCTCAAAATCAATCTTTCCAGTAGTAAAAAGTCGGTATTCCGGCGATCGGCGGAAAATTCTCATGCCTGAATTCTTTCTTACGGATATCTGTGTCCTGGTCGTATAGTGGCTGAGAGTAAGTTCTACTCTGTCTGTGTAGGATGTACGTCAGGTCCACCCCAGTTTAAGCTCACCTGACCCTTTCTGGCCATTAGTGAGCTAATATGCCATAGTGACTGACTACACCGCATGGCCAGCGTCCATTCGGCATCAACTTTTTCCTTTAAACAGGTTCTTAAGAACTGAGTGAATTTTCAACCAAGTTGAACATGCCAAATTTTAATTTATTTCTGCATCAAATATATTAAATCATTGTGTTTTAAAGCAGTAGATATTCTCACTTGAAAATATTTACTATAGCTGTTCGGTTGATCCTGGACATTTGATGAACTGTTAAGTGCATGAAATATTCATAATATGGTCTTCAATTATTCTCACTTTTATATGAACTTTTGGAGAATTCTGAGAGCTCATAAAATGCCCAGGAGATGAGTGTATGAACTTATGATGAAAGTTCATGAACATACAATTATTCATCAAAAATTCTCAAGAGTTCATGAACCTTAAATACATTTTTTTTGATGACCTTTTGTTCCTGAACAAGGCATTGTGAATCTTTGATGAACCATTATGGTATGTTCATGAACCTTAAATAAATTTTTTTTTATGAACATTTGTTCCTGAACCTAGGCATTGTGAATTTTTGATGAACCATTATGGTATGTTCATGAATACTCATGAATGTTCTTCATTTCATGAATTCCGTTTCGCCGGGGATACTACATGTATGTTCATTTCTCTGGTGACATTTGTATCTTGTCATACTTTTTAATTTAAAATCTGAGATTTTATGAAGAATCTACCGGAAATGGTCAAAATGCTACCCTTCCTTAGCTGCTTGATATATTTCAATCAAATTTGACTAGATGCATTCTATGGTGGTAGGCTCTAGAATTCCTTTTCCGAATTTTGATTTATCAATTTTTGGAGTCAAAATCTGAGATTTTATGAAAAATCTACCGGAAATGATCAAAATGCTACTCTTGAGCTTCTGGACATATTTCAACCAAATTTGACTAGATGCATTCTATGGCAGTAGGCTCTAGAACATCTTTTCAGAATTTTGATGTATCAATTTTTTGGGTGAAAATCGGAGATTTTATGAAAAATCTACGGGAAATGGTCAAAATGCTTCTCCTTACGATACTGAGTGATTCCAACCAAATTCGGCTGAAAGGACCATATGGTCGTAGGCTCCAAAGCCTCCATTCAGAATTTTAATTCGTCAATTTTTTGGTTGAAAATCTGAGATTATATGAAAAATGTACCAGAAATTGTCAAATTTCTTCTTACCATTCTGAGCAATTTCTACCAAAATTGGCTGAATGGACCCTATGGTCGTAGGCTCTAGAACTACCGTTCAGAATTTTGATTCATCCATTTTTTGGCTGAAAATCTGGGATTTTATTTTAAATGTACTGGAAATTGTCAAATTGCTTCTTACCATCTTGACCAGTTTTAACCAAATAAAGCTGAAAGTTTCTAAACCTTCCATTCAGAATTGTGATTCATCAATTTTTTGCATGAAAATCTGAGTTTTATGACAAATTTACCAGAAATTGTCAAAACGCTGCATCTCTTTAGTTGCATATTTCAACCAAATTTGGCTAGTGACCCTATCAAGGTAGACTAGAATTTCTATTCAGGATTTTGATTGGTCAGTCTTTTGGGTGGCCATCTTTGATTTTCCGAAAATTACCCATCATATCTATTTAAATGCAAATGGTTCAAATGCTAATGGTCAAGGGTGAGTGCCACAGGCCCTTGGGCCTCTTGTTCAAGAAAAATTGATACGTGAAGAAACATGGCCGCTGTGTTCTTGTTACAATTCTGGTCAACTCGTTAGTGTTCTACTTATTGCCAATGGCCTATCTAGTTGAAATGCCTATGCCTCCAGTTGAGCGATACCTGCCCCTTAGGCCTCTTGTTATGTCCCCCCCCCCCTCCCCCCATATAAATAAAAGGGGGGTTATATAGCGTTTGCTTTGTCCATCTGTCCATCCATCCATCCATTCAGGTTTCATTTCCGCATGATAACTCAAGTTCTATTGAAGGGATCATTACCAATTTGATGTGGGAGCTTGGCATGTTTGGTTAATCGATATTTCATCGATATCAATTATTTTTCCTGACGATTATATAATCTAGTGTAAAATAAAATAATCAAAAAAATTGATTTAATCGAGCAAAAATCGATAATTTTTTTAATCGGGCATAATTTAGTGTTTAGTGTTGTAATACAGCTAATGCATCAATGGTTTGATTGTGCTAGGATTGGATGAGTTTCATGGAGTGTCAATATTTTAGATATTACTGGAAAGGATCCACATATTGCCAAAAAGTATATTATAATTGCAATGTAAATTAAAATCTAATATGTTGTGATTTATTTTTGTTTGCAGGGGAGATCTGTTGGCAGTACTGTATTTTCACTGGAAAATGAAGCATTTGATCTTGATCAAGGATCAGGTGGTCAGATGCTGTATGGGATCTCAGCTGTGGTAATGTGATAGATTAACTAAGAATTACTTGAAGAGCGGACCGTGACTAGGACTAATATTATGCATGCTGACCACATACTACTACCTCTACCAATGCGCCATCGTCATTAGCTAACTTCTAAGATAATGAAATAAATGTGAAATTTATCCAAAAATATTAAGCCGAATTGTTTAAATAACCCTTTAAATAAGAAAAAATGTTTTGGCTGGAGGAAAACTAGTTCAAAACAACTTGACTGGTTTTGGTCGACTTGAATAGTTAAACTAAACGATCTAGATGTAAATGGTAATATGTCCCTAGCAAAGTATGGCAGAATATGGACCACGTGTTGGTGATCAGTATAGTAGGCCATGCATATAACAAACTCATGATGCAAAAGGATGGCACATAATATCCAATGTATTAGTTAGCTTTGTGCAAGCAAAAAATACCTTTACAATAACTTTTTTAAATCAGTCAAATTGCTCTCAAAATATTCATCCATTTTAACCCTTAAACCATTGAAATGCCACTGGCTCAATTTTACGATAAGATAAAAACGGATTAGATGTGGTACCTTTTGTAGACTAGCTTTATTTATTTTGAGAAGCTTTTGCACATAAATCTGCTTCATCAGGTAGCGAGTGGAATATGTACAGAGTTTATATACAAGAATTAGTACAACTCAGTCTCAAATACAGTTAGAAGTAAATAAATAAATAAATGGAAATAAATAAATATAATTTTTTAATTTATTTATTTACTTCTAATAACTCTATCTTTTACCTAATACAATGAAATTCATCCAATTCTATTTATTCTGTCCACCATGATTACTTATCCCTCAAGGCATTGTTACAGTTGCCTTATTGTCCTAGCAATTTGCAGTCTTTAGCTTATTAGCAACCACAAACCTTATATATCTGCACTGCGCTAATCAACAGTCTTTTGTTTCACAATAATCACCAATTCAGCTATTATTGTTCATACATGATTGACCTCTGTATTTGAATTGTACTAACCTCGAATCTTTTTTTATCTTGTCAAGACTACACATGGCTCTTTTCTCCAATTTTAGGACAGTTTTATATGAAAGCCTGTAAATATTTTGAATCTAATTTTAATGGATCTCTCAGTCAAATTAGTTTAAAATATTCAACAGGGTATTCCTTACTGTACATCAAAAGGAATCTGTCATTTCTAGTTAGTAATGGTTAACACATTAATTGGGCATATTTTTAATTAAGCTGGGATCCTAGGAAAATGTAATTAAATTCTCATGAATCTTATGATAATGATTTTATTTAAGAAACCTCCCGGCGATGACCATTTTCATATTGGGCGTAGTGCAGTTGACGGCAATGTTCTAGTGAGTAGAGCGCTGGACTATGATGCTGGACCCAAGGTGTACATTTATCATGCAACCGCCACAGTAAGTTACTAAGCTTCATCATATTTACATTGGACATATAAAGAAATGCTCTAACTCATTCACTTTAATAGCATCGTCCTTTTGCATGGTCCTCGCTCTCCCACTCCGCTCCCGTATCGAGTACTGTGCTTGCACACTTTTGATGTCTCTACTAAGTTCACGAAACTTCATAAATATTAATCAGCTGGGGTCAGTCAACTTCCGCCAATGAAATCGCTCGATAAGAAATAAGGGAGTACACAAATGTACACGTGCGCGTAAGCCAAACTAGGGGTTTTTTGTTACCGAAAACCTGTCTACACGTCTTCAGTTCCTCAGATAACTCGATTAGAGTAAAACGATTGCAAACTTTTGCAAATATCTCTCCCTTTCAACAGCATTGCCATCGCTTGTCAAAGCTGTCAGAAATGTAAAGAAACAAGTTAACCTTACTATAAAGAGCGACCTTTCCAGGTTTTATTTAAACAATTTAGCAAATTATAACAAATGATTATTTCCAATCCAACTGTAAAGACAATATTTGTTTAGAACTGATAAAAAAGTCTTAAAGATATTGCTGTAGCCAACCCACACAACTTAACCCTCGTATGACATCCACATTTTCATGCTGTCAGTGTTTCCTGGATGAATGATATCTAAATTTTGAAATCTGAGTGTCCCAAGCTGAAATCTGGGGTTCCCTTGTAGTTTTGCTCATCCATGCTAAAATTAGAGAGTACCACGGACGCATAGTTATGAATTATCCGAGACCCATGCTAGATTGTGTGGTTATTTTGTGCAGAAACCTATATAAAACTAATTAATATTTAACAATCATGCCAGATATTAAGCCAAGGGGTCCAGTGGGACCCACTCCCACTACTTTTGGTGGTACCAAATTGCATTTTGTTGATATATACCCTCAAAGGTAGCCTTATGGGAATCCATGCATGCTATCCTACTTCTTTTGTTTCCTCATTTAGTCTTATATGTTTATGTATGTACATGTCTCATGATTTACAGTGCTTTTGTTTATTTTATTCTCAGGGGCTTGATGGCGACCCGAATACAGCAACTGCCACATTAACCATCATAATACAAGATATTGATGATTTGCCCCCTAGCTTCCAATCACCAGTTGTTACATTAAACATTCAAGAAGAGGTATTTTGAATCAGATAATTCATATATTCAATGTAGTTGGTTTATAACATATACATTAGGACCTTGTGGCAAGAGCGATGAGTGCCTCCAGACTGGTCATTATTTGTTTTTGGTAATATATTACTATGAGCCAATAAAATTCATTATAATGTTTGTTATTCTCCCCCCCCCCCCCCAAATCCACCCCACCCACCGCTGCTGCACTATATAGATACATCGGCAGTACTCATATATATAGAATTTGCTTTATGCATCTATTTGTTTCTTTGGCCATTAATCCGCTCGTACGGCCAGGCTGTTATTTCTGTGGGGTAGCTGATGTTCTGAAGGGATCATCACAAAACTTAGCTAGTGCGGTGCATGTGTGGGTCTAAAGAGCCCTATTAATTTGGGAGTGGAATAGTCCAAGGTTAATGTCAGGGTGACCCAATTAATGAAATTGTTTTGTTTCCGGATGATGATTCAAGTTCTACTGATTAGATCTTCACTAAACTTTGCGTGTGTTTTGTCTTCGGGATTCCGAAGGAACATATTAATTTTGAAAATTAAAGGTCACTGTGACGAAATTAAGGAAACTGATTACTTCATATTTAGTTCTAATAATATGCGGTTTAACCCTTTAACACTCATATCAGCCAAAAACGGCTTCTGCAGTGGTCTTGAGAAATGTCCATTTGTTGACCAAGAGAAGACTATTTTTGAAAATTGGCCAATGAAATGACTGGCTCAATAACCGAGCCAGTCATTCCAGTGGTAAATTCCCAAAAATAGTTCTCTTGATCTGCAAATGGACATTTTCTATGAAAAAATTAAAATTTTCTTGAACAAATTTGATGGTTAAAGGGTTAAGGGTTTTATGGCTGACAGTGCAATACATACTTGCTGCGTACATAAATAAGTATGACCACAATATGCTTGGTCAATTTCATTAGATACTACACTGCTAGACAATCGTCAGGCTATATTGATCCGTTGCGTGATTGGGGGGTGGGGGGGGGGGGGGTGGGGGGGGGGGGGGTGGGGGGGGGGGGGGGTGGGGGGGGGGGGGGGGGTGGGGGGGGGGGTGGGGGGGGGGGGGTGGGGGGTGGGCATATATTGCAGAACTGTCTGATTGTCATTCTTGTTCCTTTCCACATTATGAAGAAATTCTCTTCATTGACATTAAACACATCGCCTACTTTACCAACATTAGATGCAGCAACACTTCAGAACACTCATCTTCATATATGAGCAGTGTTTCTCATGGTATCTATTATGGATGGCACAGGAACCCTACACCCTGAAATCTGTGGTTCCAAGCCCAGCTTTGCGGGTCCCAAACTAAAATCGAGGGTTTTCATGCAGTTTTTTCATCCATGCTGAAATTAAAGGGAACCATGAACACAACTATGAACTGTGTTGGCCCCATGCAAGAATTTATGGATAATTGTGTGCAAAACGCTATAAAACTAATTACTATTTAACAATAATACAAGATTTTCAAGGGGTCCCATGGGACCCACTACCACTACTTTTTGGGGTCCCAACTGCATTCTGGTGGTATATGCCGTCAAAAGGACTGTTATGAGAATCCCTGTATATGCATAAATACATTTAATACCTTGACTTGCCGCATGCCTTGGCCCCTTAATGCTGTGCTGAGTCATAGGGGTATCAGCCTGATGACGTTAACACTAGTCTACTCCATTCATGGCAGTTGTGAGCGGCTGCACTGCTGTACAAATGGCATTCCTGTCCACTCTTCGATATTGTTACTCCACCTTTTCTTCTGTCTATCTCTTCATCTCTTCCCTTGCACCAGTTCCTTGATGTAATAGTGGTTAATCAATAACGTAGTCTAATTGTACTGTCATACCATTTAATGTAAGTATAATAGGAGCAGAGCTTTAGATAAACTTAACTGAGTACATTTACTCATACATTTTTGTAAATTGTCTTTTGGAATGTAATTGCCTATTCTAAGCTAAATTGTTATTGAGTGCATTATTAGCTATAGAAATGAAATTAACTGTAAATAACTTGCTATGTTGGTACTCATGATATTTAAATTAAGTAAGTGACTGGTCATTTTTAGTGGGTGACATACTCAGAAACGCTGCTTATCAAGAGCTCTGAATGGGAGGTAATTGGTGACTATATAAGTAGGGAAGTAACCATGCAATGTGGATATCTGCTAGCGAGTAGTCATGTATCCAATCTCTCAATGAGTTCACTGTCCCACTGAGGTTGCAATCTTGCATGCAAATCTGAAGATGTGTCTTGTCTGAGTTTTGACTGAGTAAAGCGATGAAGCAGGACATACAATTCATTACAGTACAGCTCATGAATAAGTTAACATGTTTTCAAAACAGAAACGTTAGTTAGTGAAATGTTGAACATGATGTAACAAATGTTCTGTTGAATGTTTAGGAATTAATATGATTGAAAGCCAATGTATTCAGTAGTACGTTTAATTTTGTGCTGTACTACAATTAGCATAACATTTGTTATTTATCCTACATTGGCATACACTTAATTACCCCTGTGTACTGTACTTTGCATAACATTTGTCATTTAACCTACATTTGCATAACATTTATCATTTATCCTACATTGTCATACTCTTAATTACCCCTGTATAGTGTACTTTGCATAACATTTGTCATTTATCCCACATTGTCATACTATTACTTACCCCTGTGTACTGTACTTTGCATAACATTTATCATTTATCCTACATTGTCATACTCTTAATTACCCCTGTCTAGTGTACTTTGCATAACATTTGTCATTTATCCCACATTGTCATACTCTTAATTACTTCTGTGTGCTGTACTTTGCATAACATTTGTCATTTATCTCACATCGTCATACTCTTACTTACCCCTGTGTACTGTACTTTGCATAACATTTGTCATTTATCCTACATTGTCATACTCTTAATTACTTCTGTGTACTGTACTTTGCATAACATTTGTCATTTATCCCACATTGTCATACTCTTACTTACCCCTGTGTACTGTACTTTGCATAACATTTGTCATTTATCCTACATTGTCATACTCTTACTAACCCCTGTGTACTGTACTTTGCATAACATTTGTCATTTATCCCACATCGTCATACTCTTACTTACCCCTGTATAGTGTACTTTTCATAATATTTGTCATTTATCCCACATCGTCATACTCTTACTTACCCCTGTGTACTGTACTTTGCATAACATTTGTGATTTATCCTACATTGTCATACTCTTAATTATCCCTGTGTAGTGTACTTTGCATAACATTTGTCATTTATCCCACATCGTCATACTCTTACTTACCCCTGTGTACTGTACTTTGCATAACATTTGTCATTTATCCTACATTGTCATACTCTTACTTACCCCTGTGTACTGTACTTTGCATAACATTTGTCATTTATCCCACATTGTCATACTCTTAATTATCCCTGTGTAGTGTACTTTTCATAATATTTGTCATTTATCCTACATTGTCATACTCTTACTTACCCCTGTGTACTGTACTTTGCATAACATTTGTCATTTATCCTACATTGTCATACTCTTAATTATCCCTGTGTAGTGTACTTTGCATAACATTTGTCATTTATCCTACATTGTCATACTCTTAATTATCCCTGTGTACTGTACTTTGCATAACATTTGTCATTTATCCTACATTGTCATACTCTTAATTATCCCTGTGTAGTGTACTTTGCATAACATTTGTCATTTATCCTCGTACTCTTAATTACCCATGTGTACTGTTCTTTTTATAACAGTTGTCATTTATCCTATGTTGTCATACTCTTAATTATCCCTGTGTAGTGTACTTTGCATAATATTTGTCATTTATCCCACATTGTCATACTCTTAATTACCCCTGTGTAGTGTACTTTGCATAACATTTGTCATTTATCCTACATTGTCATACTCTTACTTACCCCTGTGTAGTGTACTTTGCATAACATTTGTCATTTATCCTACATTGTCATACTCTTAATTACCCCTGTGTAGTGTACTTTGCATAACATTTGTCATTTATCCTCGTACTCTTAATTACCCATGTGTACTGTTCTTTTTATAACAGTTGTCATTTATCCTATGTTGTCATACTCTTAATTATCCCTGTGTAGTGTACTTTTCATAACGTTTGTCAGTTATCCTACATTGCCATACCTTAATTATCCCTGTCATGCCTGTGAATTATTCTTCACCATATATCTCAGAGTAGAACCTGTGCTACCATACCAGGCATTTCCCTTACATTCAATATACTGCTGTTTACTATCTTGCCATATTCTACTTTACTATACACTCATTGAGGCTACAATAGCATACCATTTCCTGTATTACCTCATCCTACAGTTAGGCTTATTTATTGCTATCATATACATGGGGCTTGACATGCATGTCAAGACTTCTAGTTTACGGCCATTTAAATGAGAAATTATGTATGGTGAATAATTATTTTATATAGTCACATGATAAGAAAATGGTGACTTCGAGAGTCATGAACCATTTCTCTTTGTTTTCTTATTTAGAATGATACATTGGTTGGAATGAGCTTGCAGTGTACACCACCATTGTTAGCTCTGGACCAGGATAAAGATATCAATGCAAGTGTTGTCTATACAATAGTAACAGGTAATGCAACTTAACTGTCTTGCTGTTGCAAGCCACTAGACAATAATTTCAATGAGCAATAACTGGACCTACTGAATATTTTGAAAACAATTTGACTGAAAGTTGTTGGTGGCTAGCCAACAACAACTTTCAGTTAAATTGTTTTCAAAATATTGAGCTCATCCTGAGTTAAATTCCATGGAAATGTAGTCTGCAGAAATTCAGCAGACAAACAGACTGTAAATGTGTAGGTGTGTGTAGTGGAGAAGGCTTATAATGTCTGTTGTCAAACACTTCATTTGTTATATAACTATGTCATGGTCATGAGTTGTTGCAGTGAATTTGTAGTGCTTGATGTTGCGAATACTATGAATAAAGTGTTAGGGTTTCAAGTAGTCTCATAGCTGTCTGAAAATGGCTACTGGAACTGGATTAAGCATTGATGTTGCGAATACTATGAATAAAGTGTTAGGGTTTCAAGTAGTCTCATAGCTGTCTGAAAATGGCTACTGGAACTGGATTAAGCAGGATGAGAAACCCATTGTTCTGTCTGGGAAGATTAGCACTCATAAATTTATGACCAGGTTAATGAAATCTAATAAGCAAACACAAATCAGGTATCTACATCAATATTCTAGATACTTCTCTTAATTCACCTTAGAGACTGGAATCATAGCATTCTTACACAAAGCTAAATTGCATGGGTCCTTCTAAAGGGGTTATGCATACATCGGCCAAGAGCGTGTGTCCAGATACCTATTAACCCTTTAATGGTCGTACCGGTCAAAACCCGCCTCTGCTATAGCCTTATGGAATGTCCATTTACATGCGAAGAGGATAAAATTTTTGACATTTTACCACTGGATTGACTCTCGATAACCGAGCCAGTCAATCCAGTGATAGAATTTCAAAAATTTTATTCTCTTGGCCTGTAAATGGACATTCAATAAGAAAATATTTAAAAAAATTTACCCAAATTTACCGTTAAAGGATTAAAGTCATACTGACAAATTCAATGTAACAATATTATCCACATAATTCAGGGATCCTATCTGTGACTCAAATAATGACGTTATAATAACATTGCGTCACTTCTTAGCTGACATCACACTCTAAATGATGTAGCTTCATCAAGAAAGGGGTAAAGGTCTGACAGGAATTGTATGAATTGTATCTCCTTGGTGACATTACAATTTAACAAACGCTCTGTTGAATAACTTTTGAAACTAATGTGATTGGGATCTGTTGAAGCCAAATGCACCAACAGCTCTCAATCAGTTTAGTTTCAAAATATTTAGCAACCTACCTGTATAATTAAATTGATATTGAGATTCTGGGAATTCTTGGTTCAAGGTGTTAACATTGATTCAAAGGTGTGTTACACAAACGTGGTGGATTTCATCCAGAAATAACCCTGACATAGGTAGAAATGGCTCCTCCTATTACTCTTGACATCTGCCCAATGGCATTTACATTGCAGTTGAGTAAAATTTTAGCAATGTACAAAATTGATCCTTTATACTCCTTTGTGACCATTCCTTATTTTTATCAATGTCAATTTGTGTTCAGTTGAATTGCTGTCTGGATGCGTGTACTTATGACGTTGTGTGTCATATATGACAACAGTAATACAAGCCACTAGATAAGTAGCAATTCAATGGATGAATACAGTTTTAGCTATGCCCCGCCCATCTCTAGCTAAGCTCCACTCACGCTTTACCCCTGTTGGGATTAATCGATCCCTTCACTCTGCTATACAGTTAAGCTGTTGAATATTTTGAAATTAATTTGACTGGGCGCTGTTACTGCTTATGGTAGCAAAAGCGCCCAGTCAAATTAGTTTCAAAATATTCAACAGAATGTTTATTAAATAGTAAAGACAATTCATACAACCTGATGGACTATTAAGCGTTTAAGACTATATCGCGTCATTCACATCATTCATGATATAATTGATTATGACATCAGCATACATTTGACGAGGTTGATTATGACGTCATATTATTGACTGAGTATCTTTATTCATCATTTGACAGACCAATAGACAGACCGACAAACACACTATATGCTAGTTGCAAGTCGCAAGAATGAATACTACCATGTATTATATGTGATATGACTTTTTGCACAATTTTCATGACTTTACAGTAACTTTATTGTAATTGATTATTTCACTTTCAGTTGTGCCTGATACAGATATATTTTCTGTTATTCGCAATGCAGATGGCTCTGCTGGTTTTCAGATAAACAGAACCTTGGACAGAGAGACAATAGCATTTTATAATCTCAATGTTAAGGTTTGTCTTACATGTTAGCAATAAGTCAGATATGACATTTACTAAGCTTGTCATTATCAATCTGATCAGAAATCCTATCATTTTGCAACTTTTCTGTTCATGTCTTGTTCACTTATACCTCTAGTACACCTCTATTTAGTCCCCCTCCCCCACCCCCACTCCACCCCCTCCCGACATCGTCGACGGGGACTATAGGAACGGGTCCTGTCCATCCATGATGCATCCATCCATCTGTCCGTCCGCATTTAGTATCCGATCGATTACTTCAGTTAGGGTGAATGATTTCATTCGAAATGTGGAATGTCCTCTTATGACAAGACCTCGGTGGGGATTGCATATCGGCGAAATATGTCCAGACCCACCATAGTTATACCCCGTGATTTCTTGAAAAATCATGAAATATGTGTTTCCTCCGCTCGATAACTTCAGTTAGCTTGAATGGATTCATTAAAAACCGGAGCTATCTCCCTTGTTGGATTAAAAAAGTTGGGGTTGTAGTAAAAAGCCCTGTTCGGGGGACGACTGTGACCAGAACTGGTCTTTTATTATAGTACGCTTACGGCACTAACCATAAATAATTTTCTCAGCATATGTTATGAGGGAAAGAATTTAATTTACTTTTGTTAGCAATAATATATGATTTATATATTTATATTTTTGTAGACTTCATCATTAGGTTGTAATCACATTCATTCTTCTCTTTACAGGCATGCCAGGAGAATGTACAGAGTAAATGTGACTTCTCTTTCGTCATGGTTACTATAGTTGATATCAATGACAACACACCAGAAATGTCCACTTCTGTATACAATGCCTCATTAATGGAAAACTCTCCAGCAGACTCACTCGTACTTAACGTGTTTGCATCAGATCATGATATAGTATGTTCTATTATTCATAATTATGTAAATCTGTTACTTCATATCTAGACAATTTTATACTGCATGCCACAGGAAATATTAACTAGATTCTCTAGTTATGATTATGTTAATGGACTTTTCCAGTTTTAGCTATGCCCCGCCCATCTCTAGCTAAGCTCCTCCGACACCTTGCTCGTATCGGGGGCTGGTCGATCCATGAACCCCTGACTATCAATTTCCAGAAAACTACACAGATAAGCTGTTGAATATTTTGAAACTAATTTGACTGGGTGCTGTTGTGGTTGGGTGGCGGAATAATTTATCTTTCCAGTTTATCCATCCATGATGTTATAGTCAACTCTGTGACGTGTAGTATGATGTAATAATCAACTACAGCATGAATGACTCGATTTAGTCCATCTTAAATGCTTAATAGTCTGATACATTGTACGACTTGTTTGTCGTTACTATTTAATAAACTCTGTCAAATATTTTGACACTAATTTGACTGGGTGCTGTTGCTGCCTATAGCCTTTGCCCTTTTCTTGCTTTCATCTGTTTAGCAAGACTACCATTTGCATGTAAGAACTCAAGTTCTACTTAAGTGTTCACCAAAATTGTCACACAGTTTGTCTTTGGGTTCTAAGACGCATATTGATGTTTCCGGCCAAAAAGTTAACCAAATTATAAATGTTGTCTTTCCCAATCACTTATCTTTTATTAAAGTTGTTGTTACAAGATTTATGAACATGAAGACTTCTACTGATTTTTGGGTTAAATGTTCAAAAGTTAATGTCATTGTGACCCAATTATGGAACTTACACTTCATCACAATAACTCGAATTTATTGATTCGGAAGAAACTTCATCAGCCTCTGCACATATTTGTTTTTGATGATTCGAAAAAGTCTTGTTTTGGGTCTAAAAGGGTAATGTCATAGGCAGGGTTGTAGTCATGCCATTGTGATATGTTATTTGTAGCATGAAAAGATTATTTCTTACTTAGTATTTGCATGATGATAGCACATTTATAAGTTATTTCTTTTTTGTTGCAGGAATTTAATAGAATATTTGAATTTGATCTTGTTGATCCATCAAACAACTTCAAGATCAATCCAAGAACAGGAGAGATTCGTGTCAATACAGGAGCCAGTTTAGACCGAGAGATTACCCCTCAACTTAACTTTCACGTAAATTAAAATTTGGTTTTTATTTCATGTAGTTTTTAAAATCAATATTAAAGGTGTACAATATTGTGATATGTATATATTTTATTTCAAATCTAATAGATTTGAACCAGTCATGCCAGTGAATCATGTTTGAATTACGAACAAAGATCTTATTACCTCAGCTGGCATGAAGAGCCAATTGAGCTTATGCCATGGTGGCCATCTGTCATCCGTCGTCTGTCCATACATCATCCATCCATCAAATTGCTGCTTCTTAACAGTTTGATCAATTTCAATCAAATTGGGATGGTAGGATCCTTTGCTGATATGCTCCAGAGATTCTATATAGAAATTAGATTGGTAAATGTTTTTGGTGAAAATCATAGATTTTATGAAAGATTTACCAGAAATTGTCAAAATGCTTCTCTTCATTAGCTGCTTAACATGTTTCAACCAACTTTGGCTAGACAGATTTATGGTGGTAGACCCTAGAAAATCTATTCAGAATTTTAATTGGCCAATTTATTGTGTGAAAATCTTAGATTTTATGAAAAATTGACCAGAAATACATATTTCACATCAAGAGTATACTTACCACCCTGATACTTTATGATATTTCCTAAATATCGACCTAGCTTCAATAATACTCAGAATTAAAAAGAAACCACCCCCACTGGGCAGGTTACACAACTGACAGTCCAGCGGATGTGTAGCCCAAACTCGCACATGCACGGGGATGACTCATTCTCTTCTTAAAATATTGACCTGCCATTGCAACTCGCTTTCTAGCCTTTCTTTTCATTCTTTTTGAAGCTTTGAGTTGTTTTGCAACTTGCTTTGACTTATTATTAGTATGTCTGCTGCTGCCAAGTCGCCGGAGGATGCTCCTGGTCCAAGCCATCAGGTGTGCTTTAGTAAATTTATTGATAATAAATTTGCGTGTTGACTCGGATGGTATTTCCGGGATTCGCGCTATCTCGTGGATACGTCTTTATTAGGCTAGCTCTTTTATGGGGGAGGCCTATATATTAGCTAACGCATGTTGTGCTTTATTTTTCAGACACATGAGCTGATATTTGAAGGGTATCCTTTTATTTAAACAATATTTATACTTGGTTTCTGGGTCCTTCTATTTTAATATGAGTTGAATTATTACCATAAGAAGTAATTTTTCCGCATTCTCCCCCCACCACAGGGTTTTGGACTCAGGATCAGGTATTCCTGTGTTGTTTATCAGACTTCACTCGTCCTCAGAGGTCATCTTATGAGGTTATTTAGGAGAGAGAAAAAATTTGTCATTTTATTTCTAAATAAAGTTTTTTGACTGAGTGTTGAGTTATTTATCTCTCTTGATGGTTTGCATAGGTTCATTGTGTTTATAAAGTTCAATTACTAATGACTCTTTGTTTTGAGCTGTGAAGTCTAAAAAAGTTCGCCTCTCAAGTATTCAAGTTCAAATTCTTATGTCTCCCTTGTCTTCTTAAAGAAGTATAACAAGGTTTTACGATTTGTTTACTTTTTGTCAGGCCTATGGTTTTTTCTATGGGCCTGGCTTATCTTTCATTTGATGGTCAAAAGTTTTCCTTATGGATCTTATTAGCCTTCTGCATTTGGTTTTTTGGTTTGTCATAACTAAAAACTAATTGTTTCCATTTGTGTCTTTTCAGAGGGTAATTGAGAACAAATGCCCTTCCTGCCACCGTTTTTGAATGCCCGCTTTTTCCCTCATGACTGCACTATGTGCAGTACATGCAGGCCTCTTCTAAATTGTCATGTGTGTGAGTCGTGGCAGGTGGAGGTGTTAACTGATTTTTTAAATCAGCAGGTAAAAGACCGGGTGGCAGATGAGAAGAGGCGTCTGGAAAAAGAGTGGTAAGAAGAGGAAGGCATCCATGCCAGACAGGGAGACCTTCCATCTTGAAATGATGGGAGAAATGAAGAAGACGATCACGGAGCTTGTCCCGGAGTTGCTACGCAGCTTGCTTCCTGGGTCAGGTTCATCATTGTCTTCTTCATTTGCTCCGAGTGTTCCCGTCTCTGGGTCTGGTCCTCTTAGCAAACCAGTTTTCGTTATAGACCCAGAGATGGCTCCCGTTGGTCCGGCGCTGAGGCTTGCCTCGCCCGTGGACCGGGGAGAGAAATCCATGGCCTCGGGCGCTCGCTTACCGAGTGCTCTAGAGTAGCCTACGGCTAAGGGTATCAGTGCCTCACGCGATAGGCCTCCTGCCCAGGCCGAGCTTGATCCCTTTTCAAGGCGGGCTTCTAATCTTTCTGGGCAGGAAGAAGAGGACACTGTTATGGCCTACTGATGAGTCGATGGCCATGGAAATGGATTCCCATGGGCCCCCATGGGTGACCTTTTCCATGGAACTACTTCTTCGGGAGTGGCCTTTACGGCTCAACGGCTAGGTCGGCTAGGAGCCGATGGCCATCCATACCGTATCCCTCGGCTTGCCGAGAGTTACCGTGAGGAAGGCCTGGACTGTGACGTCATGTTTTTAGCCCCCATGACGCTGTAGATCCGGCTCCTGGAATAGCCACGGCGCAAGCCATGCCGTCCCTTGCGGGTCCATATGGCTTCCCTGGCTATCCAGGAGTATCTTCAGCTCCGGCCATTACCCCACCAGTGAATGTGGTTGAGGACGACGAAGGCCCTAGGCTCGTCAAACGTTCACAGGTGGCCACCGAGGAAGACTGGTTGGATGCTTGCCAATGGTTGGTGAACATCAAGCCAGAACTCCAGATGGATCCACCGGCTTCCCAGCGGGACTAGCACCCGTGGTTGGGAGGGAAACCGGTGACGAGCACCATGCCATCTCTGCCATATGCGGAGCATGTCGTTGATATGTTCGCTGCAGCAGAGACGTCCATTCTGCCCAAAGGACGCCTTGCGAAGACCCCTCGCCAGGTGGCATGGCGCTGCCGTATAAACTCTGATCTATATCAGAGGTATGGCGTCGTTCCAAAGCCTTGCACGGATGACCGTGCAGCTTTGGGCGAAGACACGCGGCCTGGGCCCCAGTCTGACACAGGACCCTTGTGCACTAGCGCCCTGCGCAATGCTAATTCCACGCTGCGGGACATGGAGGAAAGTACGAGAGGAGCCATCTCGGCTCTCGCATGTTTCCCAGCTGCTACAGGGGGTAGTAGCAGCATCCGTGGCCCGCCAAACTTCTCTTGCAGTCCAGAGAGATATCCAGGACGGCATTAACCTGGCTCTGGACTGCATGACAAGATCTGTAACCCGTAATCCGAGTTTACGGGTGAGGCGCACATTTGCCCTTGACAATTTGTGCCCCTCGCAGGACCTGTACAATCAGCTTTTTCGGACGCCGATGGCAGGTCCAGGGTTATTTGGAGGTGAAGGATGCCTGCACCTCCAACAAACCGTAAACCTGGTGAACAACCAGAGGGTGCTGCGAGAGCAGTTTGAAGTGCTCCGCAGGGAGCGTGTTCGAGCAGCGCCCCCTGCCTTCCACCCTCAGCAGGCTAGAGGTGGTGGTGGCCTTGTCAGAGGCCAACCACCTACGCAGCGTTGGCCACGGCAATGACAGCGTAAGCCAGCTAGGGGGGAGCGCAGGCTCCTCCAGGGCAACCCGCCAGACAGCCTGCGTACCGAGGTGCGCGTGGCGCTGGTAGAGGAGCACAGGGTTCTGGTCGTGGGAGCCGAACCTGATTGTTCGCCTCTCAAAAAGACCATACCAGTGCTGCTAGGACAGCCACCAGAGAATGGGCTTTTCTTCACTTCTCTGGTCCACCTCAATCCTTAGGTGCACCTGTGGGATGCTGTCTGGCCTTCCACATGCACGAGTGGGAGCAGGTTACTCAGGACTGCTCAGTCTTGCGATGGCTTTCAGTCTGTTACCATCCCGACTAGATTTCAAATCAGTCATCGCGCCTGTCTCTGGTTGTGATCTGGACTCAAAATCCAAGAGATCCAGATCAACGGTTGCGTATAGAGGAAGAAATTCAATCCCTCATACTAAAACACGGTATTTTAACCGGCACAAAAATGTCCGGGTTATTATTCAACCATATTCCTAGTGACAAAAAGCACTGGAGGGTGGCGACCAATTCTCAACCTCAAACCTCTCAACAGGTTTATCCTCACACCAAGTTTCAAAATGGAAACTGTGAGAACGGCTGTTAGCAGGATTGAGGAAGGGAATGTGGACAGCATCAATAGATCTAAAAGATGTCTATTTTCACATTCCCATTACGAAGAGCTTTCGTCGGTTCCTGACATTTGCATTTCAGGGCCACCAATGGGAATTCAGGGTTCTCCCATTTGGTATATCGACGACTCCTCTGGTCTTCACTCGAGTGGTCCAAAATATGACGTCATACCTCCGCAGGAGACACATAGCAATCCACACGTACATAGACGACTGGCTGTTGAAGGCACACACTAAAAAAATCTATCAACAAATCTGGAGATAGTTTTGAAAACTCTTACAGATCTAGGCTGGATAATCAACTTTCAAAAGTCAGAGCTGACTCCATCCCAGAAGTTTGTTTACCTGGGCATGTTCTTCGATCTAGAGATAAGATATGTTTATCCATCTCAAGAGAGAGCAGAGATACTCATCTCAGTCCTACAGTCAGTGTGCAACAGTCGTCATGTCCTGGCACGGGTCTACTTGAGAATGTTGGGGTTGATGGTTTCTTTGGAACCAGTCATTCCTCAGGCAGCCTTATGCCGGCGGCTGATCCAGTTATTTCTCATGACACAGTTGACCCAGAGTACGTGTTTCCTGGACTCAAAAGTGTCAGTGTTGGAACCTCTTATTCACCACCTTCAATGGTGGATGAAGAGAGATAATCTCCTGGCGGGGGTGACGTTGTCACCTCCCCACCCTCAGTTAATGATGTACACAGATGCATCAATGGAGGGATGAGGCTCTTGCCTGGAAGAAAACAAAGTATCAGGGCTTTGGAATCTGGATCAGTCAAGAGAACATATCAATCTGCTGGAAATGCGAGCAGTAGTCTTAGCCATGGAACACTTCCTAGAGAAGGTCATGGGCAATAGTGTTCTGGATCGATCAGACAATACAACAGTAGTGACTTACATAAACCTCCAGGGCGGAACGAAGTTGCCCAGTCTCTGTATGATGACGTGGAAACTGCTTTGCTGGTGCCTAGATCATGGGATTTCCCTGAAAGCAGTTCATATTCCAGGAAGGCTAAATCTATTAGCAGACTCATTGAGCCGAAGAATGAGCATTCTCCCCATGGAATGGCAACTAAATCAATGTGTGGCGAATCGCCTGTTCAACCACTGGGGCAAGCCCAACATAGATTTTTTCGCAACGAACAAGAATGCGAAGATGACGACATACGTCTCTCCGATTCCAGATCCGAGCACTATCGCAACAGATGCGTTAGCTATCAGTTGGGAGGGAATGCATGCATACGCATTCCCGCTAGCAATCCTGATTCCAAAAGTTCTCCAGAAAATCAGGCAGCAGGAATGCCAAGTGCTTCTGATCGCCCCAAGTGGGCCAAGCCGATCATGGTATACGGATCTGCTGGACCTTCTGGTCTGCAATCCTGTTCCTCTGCCTCTGATGGACAACATAATCTTCCAGGGCAAGGCCTTGCACAACAACCCGTCAATGTTCCAATTGACTGCGTGGATGTTGTAAAGGAATCAGCAGTTAAGGAGGTTTTTTCTGAGCAAGCAGCCGTGTTTATGACAAAAGCCAGAAGGGGGTCAACCTCCAGAGCATATAATTATAAAATCAACAGATGTGCTGAATGGTGCTCAAAAAGATGTATTAATCCAATGGACGCATCTATTCAGGTAGTAGCCGATTTCCTCTGTCACCTTTTTTATGCCTATAGCCTCAAGCCTAACTCTATTGCTGGCTACAAGTCAGCTTTAATGTCAGTTATTCCTGGCTTGGCTATTAGGGGAAGTGATGAAGTATGTAATCTAAATACTTTAATCAAAGGCATGGGTAATCTAAGACCAAGGAATCCTCCAGTGATCCCGTCTTGGAGTTTATCGTACTTCCAAGTATTAGCAGATAAACCTTTTGAACCACTAAGCTCCATTTCCATGAAAATGTTGACGCTTAAAACAGTTTTTCTGATTGCTGCAGCTTCAGCCAGGCGAAGAAGTGAAATACATGCTTTGTCAGCAGTGCCAGACCGTTTTGTGGTGACAGGGGAAGGCCTTACCACAAAGCCACCACGAGTAAACAAGGTGACATGGCCAAGGCTCACAGTGTCAGTGGCATAGGGACATCCACGGCTCTGTTTAACGGAGTGCCAGTGGATGACATTATGTCAGTAGCACAATGGCCCTGTGAGTCTAGTTTTACAGATCATTACCTACGTGACACGTCAAATCCACTTGCCTTATCGATTTTACATAAACGTTAAATCTGTATATAAATTTGTAAATATTGTACATACGGCCGTTGACTCACACACAGAGCAATTTAGGGGGGGTGGGGGGTGAATCCCCGCTTTTCCGTACTGTACCTATCATCGCCAGCGGTGATCAAAGGGGAATCTCGTCAAAATAGGTTAGTCCTATATTTGGTGATGGTTATTTTTTGTCACGTTTTTATATTCGTTACTAAAATGGTTATGGTTTTGTGTTCTTTGTGGTTTCATCTGAGAGTATACGAAATGAAGCTTTCGTCCAATGTCTTATAGTACTTTAGCACGAGTACATAGAGAGCATATAGGACATTGAGGTCATCGTTCCCTCTTTAAAAGAGGGGGTGGGTTTAGCGGATGTGAAACGGTCATTACTCTCAACATCGGTCGTGTTATCCGATGTCCAAATCATTTCCTGATTGTGTTTACATACGCAATTTCAGATGTTTGTTGTGCTCCAAAAGCAAAAGCTTGCTCTTCCAGGGATGAGCCGGTCTTCTGACCTTCACCTCCCTCCCGCCGAATTCTCTTAGGAATTCTGGCTCTATCATAAAGTATCAGGGTGGTAAGTATACTCTTGATTTGAAATAAACGAAATCACGGATTTCTTTTTTCACGAGAGAGTCGATACTTACCACCCTGGTACGATCCTGGCCTCTCTGCCCCACAGAGCCTCGGTCTATCAGCGTTTTATGTTGCAATTAGGTCAGCCAATATTTTGGAATAGAATGAGTCAGCCCCGCGCATGTGCGAGTTTGGGCTGCACATCCGCTGGACTGTCAGTTGTGTAACCTGCCCAGTGGGGGGTGGTTTCTTTTTAATTCTGAGTATTATTGAAGCTAGGTTGATATTTAGGAAATATCATAAAGTATCAGGGTGGTAAGTATCAACTCTAAACGGTTTGGCTGCCATCTTGGTTTGTTTTCCCGCCATAGGCTCCCATAGTAAAGCAATGGGCCCATAGTAAAGTAATGGGGAATTCTTTAAACGACTTGTTCTCAAGAACCACTGGGTCAATTCCAAATATATTTGGCAGGAGCATCCCTAGGGCATCGAGATTAAAATTTGCTAAAATGAAGCCGATCGGCCAAAATCCAAGATGGCCGCCGGCCAAAATAGCCGATTTTTAGAAACACTAAAAAAAATTTTCCGAAACCACTGGAGGAATTGATTCAAAACTCATAACACATCATCTATTGCAACGGTACACCCAAGTTTGTTCAGGGCAACCTGCTTGGCCTATTTACCTGGCGGCCATCTTGGATGACCTAGTTTTCGCAGAAATTACTTCTCCCGAACCGCTGAAGGGATAAGTCTGAAATTTGGTAAATATGCTTAGGGACCAATATCCATTCAAGTTTGTTCAAGGGAAGTTCGTACGTTAAAAAACATGGCCGCCATCAACCAATCAAAATTTAGCGTTTGTTGGTCATATTGGCTTTTTTGTATTTGATGTATTTTGATGGCGAAAATTGGTTTATATATGCTTATCCGTGTGGCGAGTTCAAATATGCCACTTTTGAGACTGTCGGATAAACGGTTTGGTTGCCATCTTGGTTTGTTTTCCCGCCATAGGCTCCCATAGTAAAGCAATGGGCCCATAGTAAAGCAAGGGAGAATTCTTTAAACGACTTCTCAAGAACCACTGGGCCGATTTCAATTATATTTGGGAGGAAGCATTCATAGGGCATAGAGACCTAAGTTTGTTCAAATGAACCCAATCGACCAATTTGTCCGGCGGCCATCTTGGATTTAGGCCTATTTTTATTTTTGATCTGCTCAATGGTTTTCGAGCTAACCCACCTTTTCACATCAAGAGTATACTTACCTCCCTAATACTTTTGGATATTGCTAAATATCGGCTTTCACTCAATAAAACACTCAGATTAAAAACAGTTAGGTGCCCCTACTGGGCAGGGAGTCAGAGGTAGTCCGGCGGATGGTCGCCCCACCACCGCGCATGCGCCGACTACTACTTCCTCTTTGCTCATTTATTGGCAAAGGGTTACATGCGGTTTTGTGTTCTTTATACTTTTCTGCGCGTTACCTTGTTTTTTGCTCACGTTTGACGATTATTTTTTGGTGGAAGCATGTCGGAAAGGGAGGATTCGCCTTTAGAAGGAGCGGGATCGCTTTATCAGGTGAATTCTTTGATATGCTAGCGTGTTTTGTCCCGGTTTAATGTATTTCCGGGACTCGCGCTTACCGTGATTAGCGCCTGATTATGTTGGTTTTTTACAACATGGTGCTTCATATGTCTCATTTCTCTTTGTGTTTTGTCCACAGGTATCGCATAGACGCTTTGATGGACTTCTCGGCACAAGAGGATATGTTTTCTCTCCACCACGGTTCCATTTCCTACTAATACTGTTAGGTTATCTAACCAAAAAATCTATGTTCAGTGAGTTGGAGGCCTGTTATAAAGGTCTTCTCACTTTGCCCTCTTGCTCCAATTCCTTCCCCTTAGGTGGAGAGAATGTAGAGGCGTACTATGGTGGAGTTCTCCGGTTCATCACGTTGGATGGTTTGTCTATACAAGGATCAGGTATCTAATTATTGTAAACAAAAGGGGAGATAATTTCCCTTTTTGCCAATGCTAGAATTGGAAGGAGTTATCTCTGTATATCTGATTGTTGTGTACTCGAAATGCCAATTCAACGGAAATGTTCCGTTTACTTATACAATTCGTTCTTGCACTTGGTGCTTGTTGCGGATCGATTAATTTGGTCACGAGAGTGATGACGTCATAATCGGCCTTGGCCTTTTTTATTAACAATTAACGTTTGGTCCATGGCTGGTTCTTCTTGATTTCTGATCTTGATGATCCTGTCCTCTCTTTTTAGTTGGTTTTGAGTTCGCTAACCTTAACTATCTTGCTCATTGTCCCTGTCCTTTGTCCTGTTTCAGAGACCTGGTTGCCCGTCCTGCGGGAGGTTTCTTAAAAGCCGCTTCGTCCCGCACTTGTGCTTCAGCTGCAGTCCCTGTGGACCGTTGCTGAAGTGCGACGTATGTAAGCAGTGGGGGGGCGAATTAATGTCTGATTTTCTCGCATTGCAGGCAAGGGAGAAGGTAATGGAGGAAGAGAGGAAGAAGAAGGAGAAAGTTTGTAAGAAGGGTAAGAAGAAGGCCTCATCCGCGGTGGATATGGAGGCCTTCAGGTCCGAAATGTTGCAAGAGATGCAGAGGACAATAAAGGATCTGGTCCCAGAGTTGCTTCGTGGCATGCTCCCTGGGCCAGCTCCTTTGTTGTCCTCGGCATCTGCTTACGAGCAGGTGATCCCCGCCTCTGAATCCGGTCTCTTTAGGTCCGGTCCGGTTGTGGATTCAGAGGTGGCCCCTTTGTTGGGGGCAGTCCAAGGCCCTGGCAGCAGGCATGGCGCCGCGCCGAGGGGCCGTGGACAACGGTTGTTGCTGGGACCCGCGGTCTGCTCATCAGACCCCGGGTATCCGCGCGCCGAAGGTGCCAAACCCTCCTATGGCACCTTTCCTGGCCAGTCCGGGTTAGCTCTCTTTGCTGACCCGGAGTCTAATCTTTCTGGCCAGGAAGAAGAGGATCTCCTGCTGGGGTCGCCTTCTGAGGACGTGGCCATGGAATACGACGTCTGTGCACCCCTCGCGGGGAATGCAGGCGACGTGTTCCATGGTTCTACTCACGCAGGAGTAGATTTCACGGTCCAGAGGGTGTCCCCGGGCGGTGCTGTTGACCACGGATACCGCATACCTCGGCTTGCCGATGGTATGGCTGGTGCTGGTCAGACCCGTGGTAGAGCGGTGTTTACCCCGCGCTCTGCCACGGCGCCTGCTCCTGGTCAAGCCGCGGAATTTAGCATGCCTGCTCTCTCGGGCCCGCATGCTTTTCCAGGCTTGCCAGGGGTATCAGCTTATCCGCCGTCGACATCAACTGCGAGTGCTCTGGAGGAAGACGAAGGCCCTCGTCTAGTAGAGCGCTCGCAGTTAGCCACGGAGGAGGATTGGTCGGACGCTTGCCAGTGGCTGGTAAGTGTTCGGCCAGATCTACCCGTGGAGCTGCCGGCTAGCCAGCGTGACCATAGGCCGTGGTTAGCTGGTAGGCCGGCGGCTACCGCTATGCCATCTCTGCCGCTTGCTGAGCATGTCGTGGACATGTTCGAAGCGGCAGAGGCGTCCATTAAGGTGAATGGACGTCTCGCGAAGGCCCCTCGCGAGGTGGCGAAGCGGTGCCGCATCGTGCCCCTGGATTACCAGCGGTACGGTGTGGTGCCGAAGCCAAGCGTTGATGATCGCGCGGCTTTGGGCGAAGATGCGCGGCCGGGCTCCCGTTCTGACACGGGAGTCTTGTGCTCGAACGCGTTGCGTTCGGCAAATGCCGCGCTGCGGGATGCGGAGGAGAGTGGGAGGGCGTCGATTGCCGCTCTGTCCCACGTCTCCCAGCTGCTACAAGGGGTGGTAGCGGCTTCCGCATCACGCCAACCAAGCCCGGTGACAGTCCAGAGAGCCATTCAGGATGGTATCAACCTGGCTTTGGACTGTTTGACGTGGGCGGTAACCAGAAGTGTCCGGGCGAGGCGCACGTTTGCGCTTGACAATCTGTGCCCGTCCCAGGACCTGTATAATAGGCTGCTGCGGACGCCTATGACAGGTCCTGGTCTCTTTGGAGGTGAGGGATGCAGGCACCTCCAGGAGACGGTCACTCTGGTTAATAACCAGAGGGCGCTGCGGGAACAATTTGAGGTGCTCCGGCGGGAGCGTGTTCGCGCGGCACCCCCTGCGTATCGTCCTCTGCAGGCTCGAGGTGGTGCTGGCCAGGTCAGAGGCCAGCCACCGTCGCAACGTAGGCCTAGGCCACGGGCGATTCGGCCAGCAGTGAGGGGGGCGCAGGCTCCCCAGCCGCACCCAGCCAGACAGCCGCCCCGCGCACCGTGGTGCGCGCGGCGCTGGGCGGGGCGCGCGGGGATCTGGTCGCGGTAATCGGGCCTGATGGCCTGGTTACCACGGTGGGAACCACTCCGGTGTTTCAGGCCGAGAGAACAGTGCCACTCTGGCCCTCCTTATGTCCACCTCTATCCCTAGGTGGACCGGTGGGCGGCCGTTTGGCCGCCCGCTTGCCAGAGTGGAAGCGGTTGACTCAGGACCGTTTAGTCTTGCGATGGCTTTCGGTCGGGTATCGTCCCGACTGGGTGACAGGCCCGCCATCGCGACTGTCTCTCGCGCCGATCTGGACTCCCATTCCACGGGATCCGGATCAGAGGTTGTGTATAGAGGAGGAAATAAATTCCCTCATACTAAAAGAAGCCATTCAGCCGGCACAGAGGTGCCCGGGCTTCTATTCAACCCTGTTCTTGGTAACAAAAAACACCGGAGGGTGGAGGCCGATTCTCAACCTCAAGCCGTTGAACAAGTTCATCGAGACACCCAGTTTCAAGATGGAGACTGTGCGCTCGGTGTTGGCGGGGTTAGAGCGAGGGATGTGGACAGCGTCGATAGATTTGAAGGATGCTTATTTCCACATTCCCATAGAGAGGAGTTTCCGTCGCTTCCTGAGATTTGCATTTCAGGGCCGGCGGTGGGAATTCAGGGTGTTACCCTTCGGAATTTCCACGGCTCCTCGGGTCTTCACCCGTGTGGTTCTCGCGATCACTGCATACCTCCGCAGGAGAAGCATAGCAGTCCACACGTACATAGACGACTGGCTGTTGAAAGCACACACCCGGGAATCGTTGTCAGCCAATCTGGAGATTGTTTTGAAAACTCTCTCGGACTTGGGCTGGCTGATCAATTTCCCGAAATCAGAGCTAACTCCATCCCAGAAGTTTGTTTACCTGGGCATGTTCTTCGATCTGGAGACGGGGTATGTGTACCCCACTCAGGAGAGGGTTCAAGTACTCATCTCGGTAATTCAGTCGGTGTGCGACAGTCGTCATGTCCTGGCACGGGTTTACTTGAGAATGCTGGGCTTGATGGTTTCTTTGGAACCAGTCATTCCACAGGCCGCCTTGCGCAGGCGTCCGATCCAGTTGTTTCTCATGACACAGTGGACCCAGCGTTCAGGTTCGCTGGACTCGAACGTGTCGGTGTTGGCGCCTCTGATTCACCACCTGCAATGGTGGTTGAATACAGAGAATCTCTTGCCGGGGGTTTTGCTAACCCCTCCCCACCCTCAGGTGACTGTGTATACAGATGCATCGATGGAGGGGTGGGGAGCTTGTCTGGAAGAGTCCACAGTATCAGGGCTTTGGGATCTGGATCAGTCCAAGGAACATATCAATCTACTAGAGCTAAGAGCAGTAGTCCTGGGCCTGGAACATTTCTTACAGAAAGTTCAGGGCAAGATTGTTCTAATTCGTTCAGACAACTCAACAGTAGTGACTTACATAAACCGCCAGGGCGGAACGAAGTCGCCCAGTCTCTGTATGATGACATGGAAACTGCTTTGTTGGTGCCTGGATCATGGGATCACCTTGAAAGCAGTTCATATTCCGGGGAGGTTAAATCTGCTAGCAGACTCATTGAGCCGAAGGATGAGTGTTTTACCCACGGAATGGCAACTAAATCAATGTGTGGCGGATCGTCTGTTCGACCATTGGGGGAAACCCAACATAGATTTGTTCGCGATGAAGAAGAATGCGAAGATGACGACGTACGTCTCTCCGATTCCAGACCCAAGCGCTTTCGCAACAGATGCGTTAGCTATCAGCTGGGAGGGAATGTATGCATACGCATTCCCCCCAGCAATCCTGATTCCAAAGGTGCTTCAGAAAATCAGGCAGCAGGAGTGCCAAGTGCTTCTGATCGCCCCGGATTGGCCAAGCCGATCGTGGTATACGGATCTGCTGGACCTTCTGGTCTGCAATCCGGTTCCGCTGCCTCTGATGGACAACCTTATCTTCCAGGGCAAGGCCCTTCACGACAATCCGTCAATGTTCCGATTGACTGCGTGGATGTTGTCAAGGAATCTAGAATTAAGGAGGGCTTTTCTGAGCAAGCGGCCATGTTTATGGCCAAAGCCAGGAGGGGGTCAACCTCCAGAGCATATAATTATAAAATCAACAGATTTGCAGAATGGTGCTCAAAAAGATGTATTGATCCAATGGAATCATCTATTCAGGTAGTGGCTGATTTCCTCTGTCACCTATATGATGCCTATAGCCTCAAGCCTAACTCTATTGCTGGTTATAAGTCAGCTTTAATGACTGTTATTCCTTGCTTGGCTAATAGGGGGAGTGATGAAGTAAGTACATTAAATGTATTAATTAAAGGCATGGGCAATCTAAGACCAAGGAATCCTCCACTGATTCCGTCTTGGAGTTTATCACTGGTGCTCCAGGTACTAGGTGATAAGCCTTTTGAACCACTTAGTTCCATTTCTATGAAAATGTTAACTCTTAAAACTGTATTTTTAATTGCTGCGGCCTCGGCAAGGCGTAGGAGTGAAATTCACGCCTTATCAGCCGAGGTTGACCGTTTTGTGGTTACAGGGGAAGGCCTTAAGCTTCTACCTAGGATTAATTTCTTGTCTAAAAATCAGTCATTGAAATATCCAGGTCAACCTATTTTTTTGCCATCTTTAACTAGATATGATCCTAATTCTAAAGTATGGTGCCCCGTACGGGCGCTGCTCCGGTACAAACAGCGTACTTCGGAGTGGCGTACCGACCAGTCAGCGTTATGGTTGTCATATATTGAACCCCATGGTAGGGCGTCTAAGGACACCATTTCTAGGTGGATTGTGGAATGTATTCAATTTTGTCACAAATCCGCCACCGGGCGACAGGTTGACGTGGCCAAGGCTCACAGTGTCCGCGGTGTCGTGACATCCACTGCCCTTTTTAATGGGGTCCCTGTGGATGATATTATGTCAGTGGCTCAGTGGCACTGTGAGTCAAGTTTTACAGACCATTACCTCCGTGACACCTCTAACCCTCTCGCCTTGTCGATTTTGAAACAATAACCGCTTTATGTTTGTGAAGAGTGCCTCCGCATTGCTTATATACTTCGCCATTCAGCGACGGTGACAACCACTTGTCGGGACTGTATCATCCTTCTCTACTGGATTCATGATGACAGCTTCCTAGTACAA
The DNA here is from genome assembly GCA_034401795.1 of Chaetoderma sp. LZ-2023a. Classification (NCBI taxonomy): domain Eukaryota; kingdom Metazoa; phylum Mollusca; class Caudofoveata; order Chaetodermatida; family Chaetodermatidae; genus Chaetoderma; species Chaetoderma sp. LZ-2023a. The sequence goes on from CM067372.1 coordinate 55,720,493, forward strand.
CAAGGTCAGTCTTGTTCATGTGTTGTTCATTGTTTTGTATTGTCACGTTACCCAGTGTTATTAATATGGTGATGGTTTATGTGGGTTGTGGTTCTTTAGAGAGAGTATACGAAAATGGAGCCTTTTCGTCTCTGTCCTATAGTACTTAGCACTAGTACGAAGAGAGCGTGTAGGACATTGAGGTCATTTAATCTTCCTCCCAAGGGAGGGGGGGGAGCGCATATGACAAATCGGTCATCTCTCAGGCATCGGTTGTGTTATCCGATGGTTTATCAAATCCTGACTGTGTTTTCACACAGTTTTCAGACGTCATAAGTGCCTTAAACGCTTGAAAGCGTATAGGGAAGAGCTGGTCTTTTGACCTCGCCTCCCTCCCGCCAGATTCACTTTCGAATTCTGGCAATATCAAAAGTATTAGGGAGGTAAGTATACTCTTGATGTGAAATAAACGAAATCTAGGATTTCTTTTTTCACGAGAGAGTTGATACTTACCTCCCTAGATACTGACCCGGCCTCTCCGCCCCACAGAGGCTCGGTCTTCAGGCTCTTGGTAGTTGCATGTGTTAGCCAATAAATGAGCCAGAGGAAGTAGTAGTCGGCGCATGCGCGGTGGTGGGGCGACCATCCGCCGGACTACCTCTGACTCCCTGCCCAGTAGGGGCACCTAACTGTTTTTAATCTGAGTGTTTTATTGAGTGAAAGCCGATATTTAGCAATATCCAAAAGTATTAGGGAGGTAAGTATCAACTCTCTCGTGAAAAAAGAAATCCTAGATTTCGTTTATTTCGTAGACAAAAAATTCACATAGAGAATGTATAGGAAATTTCAGGATGGATTTTTGAACTGCGAGTATGCCTACAGTTTTTATCTCACCTGGCCTGAATGGCCAAGTGAGCTTATGTCGTGGCGACCATCCGTTGTCTGTCCGTCATCCGTCCATCAACTTTTCCTTTAAACGAGTTCTTCTCAAGAACTGCTGGGCCAATTTCAATTATATTTGGCAGGAAGCATCCTTACGCCATAGGGATCCAAATTTGTTCAAATGAAGCCGATCGGTCAATTAGGCCGGTGGCCATCTTGGATTTTGGCCGATTTTTAGAAACGTCTTTAAAAATCTTCTCCGAAACCGCTTGAGGGATTGAAGGAAACCTCATGAAATATGATCTAGGGCAAGAGCTCAACCAAATTTGTTCAAGGGAACTTAATTGGTCAAATTGTTTGGCAGCCATCTTGGTTGACCTAGTTTTGGCGAAAATAACTTCTCCAGAACCGCTGAAGGGATCAGGCCGAAATTTGGCAGATATGATTAGGGACTAAGGGCCGGTAAAGTTTGTTCAAGAGAAGTTGATCCGTCAAAAAACATGGCCACCGAATCTTCGAAACTGTCGGATAAACGGTTTGGCGGCCATCTTGGTTCATTTCCCCCCCCCCCCCCCCCCAAAGCTCCCATACTAAAGCAATGGGAAATTAAAAATATCTTCTCGAGAGCTACTGGGTCGATTTCAATAATATTTGACATGAAGCATCCTTAAGGCATAGAGATTCAAGTTTGTTAAAACGAACCCGATCGGCCAATTTGGCCGGCGACCATCTTGGATTTCGGCCGATTTTTAGAAATGTTTTAAAAAACTTCTCCCAAACCATTTGAGGGATCGATTCAAAACTCACTAAATATGATCTAGGGTAAGCGCTGAATCAACTTTGTTCAAGGGAACTTGATTGACTAAATAGTTCAGCGGCCATCTTGGATGACCTATTTTTCACAAAAACGACTTCTTCCCCAGAACTGCTAAAGCGATCAGGCCGAAATTTGTGATATATAATTAGGAACTAAGGGTGATTAATGTTTGTTCAAGAGAAGTTGATTTGTCCAAAAACATGGCCGTGGTGCACAAATCAAAATATAGTGTGTTTGGCAGCCATATTGGATTTTTTTATTTGATGGATTTTGAGGCCGAAATTCGTTTTATATATGTTTTTGGATATTCTGATCGGAAATTTGCAATTTTCGAAACTTTCGGATAAATGGTTTGGCAGCCATCTTGGATCATTTTCCCCCCAAAAGCTCCCATACTAAAGCAATGGGAAATTTAAAATGTCTTCTCGAGACCTACCTGGCCGATTTAAATTATATTTGGCAGGAAGCATCCTTATGGCATAGAGATTTCATTTTGTTCAAACGAAGCCGATCGGCACCGACCATCTTGGATTTCTGCCAATTTTTCGAAATGTCTTTAAAAATCTTGTTCTCCGAAACTGCTTAGGGAATCGATTCAAAACTTATGAAACCTCATCTAGGCAAAGAGGTAAGCCAAGCTTGTTTAAGACGACTTGATTGACCGAATGGTTTGGCAGCCATCTTGGATGACCTAGTCATCCCGAAAACGACTTCTCCAGAACCGCTGAATGGATCAGGCCAAAATTTAGGAGATATGATTAGGGACTAAGGGCCATTAAAGTTTGTTGAAGGGAAGTTGCTCCGGCAAAAAACATGACCGGCGTGGGCCAATCAAAATGTAGCGTGTTTGGCGGACATATTGGGTAGTCATAGGAGAAATCGTAAGTTTTATCAGAACAGACATTCTGTTCTTGATTCCACTGGCTCCATGTTTCTGCTTCAGGTGTTTGCACGGGAGACTGAATCTCAGGAATTGAAGGAGAGTACTCGTTCTAGTGTGACCATCACACTGTTAGATATGAATGATAACACACCACAATTTGTCAGACAGAACTACACATTCACGATCGATGAACTGGCTGACATTGACACACCTGTTGGCCACGTAAGCAAGATTTGCTAGACATTTAACCGTTTAACCTTTCAATGCCTCAAATTCAAGACAACAATTCATGAAAGTTGTTGAATATTGTTAAACTAATTTGACTGGAGCCTGCTGCTGCCTACAGCTCCAAGTCAAATTAGCTTTAAAAATATTCTATATGATATTCATGTAGAATTTGTCATTTCACGTTTGTAAGGGTTAATTTTTTAGTCCATGTTTGTAAGCATTAATGTGTCATTTCATGTTTATAAGCATTAATTTGTTATTTCATATTTGTAAGTTAATTTGTTATTTAATGTTTGTAAGCGTTAATTTGTCATTTCATGTGTGTAAGGGTTAATTTGTTATTTAATGTGTGTAAGGGTTAATTTGTCATTTCATGTGTGTAAGGGTTAATTTGTTATTTAATGTTTGTAAGCGTTAATTTGTCATTTCATGTGTGTAAGCATTAATTTGTCATTTCATGTTTGTCAGCATTAATTTGTCATTTCATGTGTGTAAGCGTTAATTTGTCATTTCATGTTTGTAAGCATTAATTTGTCATTTCATGTTTGTCAGCATTAATTTGTCATTTCATGTGTGTAAGGGTTAATTTGTCATTTCATGTGTGTAAGGGTTAATTTGTCATTTCATGTTTGTAAGCGTTAATTTGTCATTTCATGTTTGTAAGCATTAATTTGTCATTTCATGTTTGTCAGCATTAATTTGTCATTTCATGTGTGTAAGGGTTAATTTGTTATTTAATGTTTGTAAGCGTTAATTTGTCATTTCATGTGTGTAAGGGTTAATTTGTAATTTCATGTTTGTAAGCATTAATTTGTCATTTCATGTTTGTCAGCATTAATTTGTCATTTCATGTGTGTAAGGGTTAATTTGTCATTTCATGTGTGTAAGGGTTAATTTGTCATTTCATGTTTGTAAGCGTTAATTTGTCATTTCATGTTTGTAAGCATTAATTTGTCATTTCATGTTTGTCAGCATTAATTTGTCATTTCATGTGTGTAAGGGTTAATTTGTCATTTCATGTTTGTAAGCGTTAATTTGTCATTTCATGTGTGTAAGGGTTAATTTGTCATTTCATGTTTGTAAGCATTAATTTGTCATTTCATGTGTGTAAGGTTAATTTGTCATTTCATGTGTGTAAGGGTTAATTTGTCATTTCATGTTTGTAAGCGTTAATTTGTCATTTCATGTTTGTAAGCATTAATTTGTCATTTCATGTTTGTAAGCATTAATTTGTCATTTCATGTTTGTCAGCATTAATTTGTCATTTCATGTGTGTAAGCATTAATTTGTCATTTCATGTGTTTAAGGGTTAATTTGTCATTTCATGTGTGTAAGGGTTAATTTGTCATTTCATGTTTGTAAGCATTAATTTGTCATTTCATGTTTGTCAGCATTAATTTGTCATTTCATGTGTGTAAGGGTTAATTTGTCATTTCATGTGTGTAAGGGTTATTTGTCATTTCATGTTTGTAAGCGTTAATTTGTCATTTCATGTGTGTACGGGTTAATTTGTCATTTCATGAACACACGTGTCATGC
>CM067372.1:55725319-55822437 GCA_034401795.1 Chaetoderma sp. LZ-2023a
GCATGACACGTGTGTTTCTCTTTAGGTCCGGTCCGGTTGTGGATTCAGAGGTGGCCCCTTTGTTGGGGGCAGTCCAAGGCCCTGGCAGCAGGCATGGCGCCGCGCCGAGGGGCCGTGGACAACGGTTGTTGCTGGACCCGCGGTCTGCTCATCAGACCCCGGGTATCCGCGCGCCGAAGGTGCCAAACCCTCCTATGGCACCTTTCCTGGCCAGTCCGGGTTAGCTCTCTTTGCTGACCCGGAGTCTAATCTTTCTGGCCAGGAAGAAGAGGATCTCCTGCTGGGGTCGCCTTCTGAGGACGTGGCCATGGAATACGACGTCTGTGCACCCCTCGCGGGGAATGCAGGCGACGTGTTCCATGGTTCTACTCACGCAGGAGTAGATTTCACGGTCCAGAGGGTGTCCCCGGGCGGTGCTGTTGACCACGGATACCGCATACCTCGGCTTGCCGATGGTATGGCTGGTGCTGGTCAGACCCGTGGTAGAGCGGTGTTTACCCCGCGCTCTGCCACGGCGCCTGCTCCTGGTCAAGCCGCGGAATTTAGCATGCCTGCTCTCTCGGGCCCGCATGCTTTTCCAGGCTTGCCAGGGGTATCAGCTTATCCGCCGTCGACATCAACTGCGAGTGCTCTGGAGGAAGACGAAGGCCCTCGTCTAGTAGAGCGCTCGCAGTTAGCCACGGAGGAGGATTGGTCGGACGCTTGCCAGTGGCTGGTAAGTGTTCGGCCCAGATCTACCCGTGGAGCTGCCGGCTAGCCAGCGTGACCATAGGCCGTGGTTAGCTGGTAGGCCGGCGGCTACGCTATGCCATCTCTGCCGCTTGCTGAGCATGTCGTGGACATGTTCGAAGCGGCAGAGGCGTCCATTAAGGTGAATGGACGTCTCGCGAAGGCCCCTCGCGAGGTGGCGAAGCGGTGCCGCATCGTGCCCCTGGGATTACCAGCGGTACGGTGTGGTGCCGAAGCCAAGCGTTGATGATCGCGCGGCTTTGGGCGAAGATGCGCGGCCGGGCTCCCGTTCTGACACGGGAGTCTTGTGCTCGAACGCGTTGCGTTCGGCAAATGCCGCGCTGCGGGATGCGGAGGAGAGTGGGAGGGCGTCGATTGCCGCTCTGTCCCACGTCTCCCCAGCTGCTACAAGGGGTGGTAGCGGCTTCCGCATCACGCCAACCAAGCCCGGGTGACAGTCCAGAGAGCCATTCAGGATGGTATCAACCTGGCTTTGGACTGTTTGACGTGGGCGGTAACCAGAAGTGTCCGGGCGAGGCGCACGTTTGCGCTTGACAATCTGTGCCCGTCCCAGGACCTGTATAATAGGCTGCTGCGGACGCCTATGACAGGTCCTGGTCTCTTTGGAGGTGAGGGGATGCAGGGCACCTCCAGGAGACGGTCACTCTGGTTAATAACCAGAGGGCGCTGGCGGGAACAATTTGAGGTGCTCCGGCTGGGAGCGTGTTCGCGCGGCACCCCCTGCGTATCGTCCTCTGCAGGCTCGGAGGTGGTGCTGGCCAGGTCAGAGGCCAGCCACCGTCGCAACGTAGGCCTAGGCCACGGGCGATTCGGCCAGCAGTGAGGGGGGCGCAGGCTCCCCAGCCGCACCCAGCCAGACAGCCGCCCGCGCACCGTGGTGCGCGCGGCGCTGGGCGGGGGCGCGCGGGGATCTGGTCGCGGTAATCGGCCTGATGGCCTGGTTACCACGGTGGGAACCACTCCGGTGTTTCAGGCCGAGAGAACAGTGCCACTCTGGCCCTCCTTATGTCCACCTCTATCCCTAGGTGGACCGGTGGGCGGCCGTTTGGCCGCCCGCTTGCCAGAGTGGAAGCGGTTGACTCAGGACCGTTTAGTCTTGCGATGGCTTTCGGTCGGGTATCGTCCCGACTGGGTGACAGGCCCGCCATCGCGACTGTCTCTCGCGCCGATCTGGACTCCCATTCCACGGGATCCGGATCAGAGGTTGTGTATAGAGGAGGAAATAAATTCCCTCATACTAAAAGAAGCCATTCAGCCGGCACAGAGGTGCCCGGGCTTCTATTCAACCCTGTTCTTGGTAACAAAAAACACGGAGGGTGGAGGCCGATTCTCAACCTCAAGCCGTTGAACAAGTTCATCGAGACACCCAGTTTCAAGATGGAGACTGTGCGCTCGGTGTTGGCGGGGTTAGAGCGAGGGATGTGGACAGCGTCGATAGATTTGAAGGATGCTTATTTCCACATTCCCATAGAGAGGAGTTTCCGTCGCTTCCTGAGATTTGCATTTCAGGGCCGGCGGTGGGAATTCAGGGGTGTTACCCTTCGGGAATTTCCACGGCTCCTCGGGTCTTCACCCGTGTGGTTCTCGCGATCACTGCATACCTCCGCAGGAGAAGCATAGCAGTCCACACGTACATAGACGACTGGCTGTTGAAAGCACACACCCGGGAATCGTTTGTCAGCCAATCTGGAGATTGTTTTGAAAACTCTCTCGGACTTGGGCTGGCTGATCAATTTCCCGAAATCAGAGCTAACTCCATCCCAGAAGTTTGTTTACCTGGGCATGTTCTTCGATCTGGAGACGGGGTATGTGTACCCCACTCAGGAGAGGGTTCAAGTACTCATCTCGGTAATTCAGTCGGTGTGCGACAGTCGTCATGTCCTGGCACGGGTTTACTTGAGAATGCTGGGCTTGATGGTTTCTTTGGAACCAGTCATTCCACAGGCCGCCTTGCGCAGGCGTCCGATCCAGTTGTTTCTCATGACACAGTGGACCCAGCGTTCAGGTTCGCTGGACTCGAACGTGTCGGTGTTGGCGCCTCTGATTCACCACCTGCAATGGTGGTTGAATACAGAGAATCTCTTGCCGGGGGTTTTGCTAACCCCTCCCCACCCTCAGGTGACTGTGTATACAGATGCATCGATGGAGGGGTGGGGAGCTTGTCTGGAAGAGTCCACAGTATCAGGGCTTTGGGATCTGGATCAGTCCAAGGAACATATCAATCTACTAGAGCTAAGAGCAGTAGTCCTGGGCCTGGAACATTTCTTACAGAAAGTTCAGGGCAAGATTGTTCTAATTCGTTCAGACAACTCAACAGTAGTGACTTACATAAACCGCCAGGGCGGAACGAAGTCGCCCAGTCTCTGTATGATGACATGGAAACTGCTTTGTTGGTGCCTGGATCATGGGATCACCTTGAAAGCAGTTCATATTCCGGGGAGGTTAAATCTGCTAGCAGACTCATTGAGCCGAAGGATGAGTGTTTTACCCACGGAATGGCAACTAAATCAATGTGTGGCGGATCGTCTGTTCGACCATTGGGGGAAACCCAACATAGATTTGTTCGCGATGAAGAAGAATGCGAAGATGACGACGTACGTCTCTCCGATTCCAGACCCAAGCGCTTTCGCAACAGATGCGTTAGCTATCAGCTGGGAGGGAATGTATGCATACGCATTCCCCCCAGCAATCCTGATTCCAAAGGTGCTTCAGAAAATCAGGCAGCAGGAGTGCCAAGTGCTTCTGATCGCCCCGGATTGGCCAAGCCGATCGTGGTATACGGATCTGCTGGACCTTCTGGTCTGCAATCCGGTTCCGCTGCCTCTGATGGACAACCTTATCTTCCAGGGCAAGGCCCTTCACGACAATCCGTCAATGTTCCGATTGACTGCGTGGATGTTGTCAAGGAATCTAGAATTAAGGAGGGCTTTTCTGAGCAAGCGGCCATGTTTATGGCCAAAGCCAGGAGGGGGTCAACCTCCAGAGCATATAATTATAAAATCAACAGATTTGCAGAATGGTGCTCAAAAAGATGTATTGATCCAATGGAATCATCTATTCAGGTAGTGGCTGATTTCCTCTGTCACCTATATGATGCCTATAGCCTCAAGCCTAACTCTATTGCTGGTTATAAGTCAGCTTTAATGACTGTTATTCCTTGCTTGGCTAATAGGGGGAGTGATGAAGTAAGTACATTAAATGTATTAATTAAAGGCATGGGCAATCTAAGACCAAGGAATCCTCCACTGATTCCGTCTTGGAGTTTATCACTGGTGCTCCAGGTACTAGGTGATAAGCCTTTTGAACCACTTAGTTCCATTTCTATGAAAATGTTAACTCTTAAAACTGTATTTTTAATTGCTGCGGCCTCGGCAAGGCGTAGGAGTGAAATTCACGCCTTATCAGCCGAGGTTGACCGTTTTGTGGTTACAGGGGAAGGCCTTAAGCTTCTACCTAGGATTAATTTCTTGTCTAAAAATCAGTCATTGAAATATCCAGGTCAACCTATTTTTTTGCCATCTTTAACTAGATATGATCCTAATTCTAAAGTATGGTGCCCCGTACGGGCGCTGCTCCGGTACAAACAGCGTACTTCGGAGTGGCGTACCGACCAGTCAGCGTTATGGTTGTCATATATTGAACCCCATGGTAGGGCGTCTAAGGACACCATTTCTAGGTGGATTGTGGAATGTATTCAATTTTGTCACAAATCCGCCACCGGGCGACAGGTTGACGTGGCCAAGGCTCACAGTGTCCGCGGTGTCGTGACATCCACTGCCCTTTTTAATGGGGTCCCTGTGGATGATATTATGTCAGTGGCTCAGTGGCACTGTGAGTCAAGTTTTACAGACCATTACCTCCGTGACACCTCTAACCCTCTCGCCTTGTCGATTTTGAAACAATAACCGCTTTATGTTTGTGAAGAGTGCCTCCGCATTGCTTATATACTTCGCCATTCAGCGACGGTGACAACCACTTGTCGGGACTGTATCATCCTTCTCTACTGGATTCATGATGACAGCTTCCTAGTACAACAAGGTCAGTCTTGTTCATGTGTTGTTCATTGTTTTGTATTGTCACGTTACCCAGTGTTATTAATATGGTGATGGTTTATGTGGGTTGTGGTTCTTTAGAGAGAGTATACGAAAATGGAGCCTTTTCGTCTCTGTCCTATAGTACTTAGCACTAGTACGAAGAGAGCGTGTAGGACATTGAGGTCATTTAATCTTCCTCCCAAGGGAGGGGGGGGAGCGCATATGACAAATCGGTCATCTCTCAGGCATCGGTTGTGTTATCCGATGGTTTATCAAATCCTGACTGTGTTTTCACACAGTTTTCAGACGTCATAAGTGCCTTAAACGCTTGAAAGCGTATAGGGAAGAGCTGGTCTTTTGACCTCGCCTCCCTCCCGCCAGATTCACTTTCGAATTCTGGCAATATCAAAAGTATTAGGGAGGTAAGTATACTCTTGATGTGAAATAAACGAAATCTAGGATTTCTTTTTTCACGAGAGAGTTGATACTTACCTCCCTAGATACTGACCCGGCCTCTCCGCCCCACAGAGGCTCGGTCTTCAGGCTCTTGGTAGTTGCATGTGTTAGCCAATAAATGAGCCAGAGGAAGTAGTAGTCGGCGCATGCGCGGTGGTGGGGCGACCATCCGCCGGACTACCTCTGACTCCCTGCCCAGTAGGGGCACCTAACTGTTTTTAATCTGAGTGTTTTATTGAGTGAAAGCCGATATTTAGCAATATCCAAAAGTATTAGGGAGGTAAGTATCAACTCTCTCGTGAAAAAAGAAATCCTAGATTTCGTTTATTTCGTAGACAAAAAATTCACATAGAGAATGTATAGGAAATTTCAGGATGGATTTTTGAACTGCGAGTATGCCTACAGTTTTTATCTCACCTGGCCTGAATGGCCAAGTGAGCTTATGTCGTGGCGACCATCCGTTGTCTGTCCGTCATCCGTCCATCAACTTTTCCTTTAAACGAGTTCTTCTCAAGAACTGCTGGGCCAATTTCAATTATATTTGGCAGGAAGCATCCTTACGCCATAGGGATCCAAATTTGTTCAAATGAAGCCGATCGGTCAATTAGGCCGGTGGCCATCTTGGATTTTGGCCGATTTTTAGAAACGTCTTTAAAAATCTTCTCCGAAACCGCTTGAGGGATTGAAGGAAACCTCATGAAATATGATCTAGGGCAAGAGCTCAACCAAATTTGTTCAAGGGAACTTAATTGGTCAAATTGTTTGGCAGCCATCTTGGTTGACCTAGTTTTAGCGAAAATAACTTCTCCAGAACCGCTGAAGGGATCAGGCCGAAATTTGGCAGATATGATTAGGGACTAAGGGCCGGTAAAGTTTGTTCAAGAGAAGTTGATCCGTCAAAAAACATGGCCACCGAATCTTCGAAACTGTCGGATAAACGGTTTGGCGGCCATCTTGGTTCATTTCCCCCCCCCCCCCAAAGCTCCCATACTAAAGCAATGGGAAATTAAAAATATCTTCTCGAGAGCTACTGGGTCGATTTCAATAATATTTGACATGAAGCATCCTTAAGGCATAGAGATTCAAGTTTGTTAAAACGAACCCGATCGGCCAATTTGGCCGGCGACCATCTTGGATTTCGGCCGATTTTTAGAAATGTTTTAAAAAACTTCTCCCAAACCATTTGAGGGATCGATTCAAAACTCACTAAATATGATCTAGGGTAAGCGCTGAATCAACTTTGTTCAAGGGAACTTGATTGACTAAATAGTTCAGCGGCCATCTTGGATGACCTATTTTTCACAAAAACGACTTCTTCCCCAGAACTGCTAAAGCGATCAGGCCGAAATTTGTGATATATAATTAGGAACTAAGGGTGATTAATGTTTGTTCAAGAGAAGTTGATTTGTCCAAAAACATGGCCGTGGTGCACAAATCAAAATATAGTGTGTTTGGCAGCCATATTGGATTTTTTTATTTGATGGATTTTGAGGCCGAAATTCGTTTTATATATGTTTTTGGATATTCTGATCGGAAATTTGCAATTTTCGAAACTTTCGGATAAATGGTTTGGCAGCCATCTTGGATCATTTTCCCCCCAAAAGCTCCCATACTAAAGCAATGGGAAATTTAAAATGTCTTCTCGAGACCTACCTGGCCGATTTAAATTATATTTGGCAGGAAGCATCCTTATGGCATAGAGATTTCATTTTGTTCAAACGAAGCCGATCGGCACCGACCATCTTGGATTTCTGCCAATTTTTCGAAATGTCTTTAAAAATCTTGTTCTCCGAAACTGCTTAGGGAATCGATTCAAAACTTATGAAACCTCATCTAGGCAAAGAGGTAAGCCAAGCTTGTTTAAGACGACTTGATTGACCGAATGGTTTGGCAGCCATCTTGGATGACCTAGTCATCCCGAAAACGACTTCTCCAGAACCGCTGAATGGATCAGGCCAAAATTTAGGAGATATGATTAGGGACTAAGGGCCATTAAAGTTTGTTGAAGGGAAGTTGCTCCGGCAAAAAACATGACCGGCGTGGGCCAATCAAAATGTAGCGTGTTTGGCGGACATATTGGGTAGTCATAGGAGAAATCGTAAGTTTTATCAGAACAGACATTCTGTTCTTGATTCCACTGGCTCCATGTTTCTGCTTCAGGTGTTTGCACGGGAGACTGAATCTCAGGAATTGAAGGAGAGTACTCGTTCTAGTGTGACCATCACACTGTTAGATATGAATGATAACACACCACAATTTGTCAGACAGAACTACACATTCACGATCGATGAACTGGCTGACATTGACACACCTGTTGGCCACGTAAGCAAGATTTGCTAGACATTTAACCGTTTAACCTTTCAATGCCTCAAATTCAAGACAACAATTCATGAAAGTTGTTGAATATTGTTAAACTAATTTGACTGGAGCCTGCTGCTGCCTACAGCTCCAAGTCAAATTAGCTTTAAAAATATTCTATATGATATTCATGTAGAATTTGTCATTTCACGTTTGTAAGGGTTAATTTTTTAGTCCATGTTTGTAAGCATTAATGTGTCATTTCATGTTTATAAGCATTAATTTGTTATTTCATATTTGTAAGTTAATTTGTTATTTAATGTTTGTAAGCGTTAATTTGTCATTTCATGTGTGTAAGGGTTAATTTGTTATTTAATGTGTGTAAGGGTTAATTTGTCATTTCATGTGTGTAAGGGTTAATTTGTTATTTAATGTTTGTAAGCGTTAATTTGTCATTTCATGTGTGTAAGCATTAATTTGTCATTTCATGTTTGTCAGCATTAATTTGTCATTTCATGTGTGTAAGCGTTAATTTGTCATTTCATGTTTGTAAGCATTAATTTGTCATTTCATGTTTGTCAGCATTAATTTGTCATTTCATGTGTGTAAGGGTTAATTTGTCATTTCATGTGTGTAAGGGTTAATTTGTCATTTCATGTTTGTAAGCGTTAATTTGTCATTTCATGTTTGTAAGCATTAATTTGTCATTTCATGTTTGTCAGCATTAATTTGTCATTTCATGTGTGTAAGGGTTAATTTGTTATTTAATGTTTGTAAGCGTTAATTTGTCATTTCATGTGTGTAAGGGTTAATTTGTAATTTCATGTTTGTAAGCATTAATTTGTCATTTCATGTTTGTCAGCATTAATTTGTCATTTCATGTGTGTAAGGGTTAATTTGTCATTTCATGTGTGTAAGGGTTAATTTGTCATTTCATGTTTGTAAGCGTTAATTTGTCATTTCATGTTTGTAAGCATTAATTTGTCATTTCATGTTTGTCAGCATTAATTTGTCATTTCATGTGTGTAAGGGTTAATTTGTCATTTCATGTTTGTAAGCGTTAATTTGTCATTTCATGTGTGTAAGGGTTAATTTGTCATTTCATGTTTGTAAGCATTAATTTGTCATTTCATGTGTGTAAGGGTTAATTTGTCATTTCATGTGTGTAAGGGTTAATTTGTCATTTCATGTTTGTAAGCGTTAATTTGTCATTTCATGTTTGTAAGCATTAATTTGTCATTTCATGTTTGTAAGCATTAATTTGTCATTTCATGTTTGTCAGCATTAATTTGTCATTTCATGTGTGTAAGCATTAATTTGTCATTTCATGTGTTTAAGGGTTAATTTGTCATTTCATGTGTGTAAGGGTTAATTTGTCATTTCATGTTTGTAAGCATTAATTTGTCATTTCATGTTTGTCAGCATTAATTTGTCATTTCATGTGTGTAAGGGTTAATTTGTCATTTCATGTGTGTAAGGGTTAATTTGTCATTTCATGTTTGTAAGCGTTAATTTGTCATTTCATGTGTGTACGGGTTAATTTGTCATTTCATGTTTTGTCATTTCATGTTTGTAAGCGTTAATTTGTCATTTCATGTTTGTAAGCATTAATTTGTCATTTCATGTTTGTCAGCATTAATTTGTCATTTCATGTGTGTAAGGGTTAATTTGTCATTTCATGTTTGTAAGCGTTAATTTGTCATTTCATGTGTGTACGGGTTAATTTGTCATTTCATGTTTTGTCATTTCATGTTTGTAAGCGTTAATTTGTCATTTCATGTTTGTAAGCATTAATTTGTCATTTCATGTTTGTCAGCATTAATTTGTCATTTCATGTGTGTAAGGGTTAATTTGTCATTTCATGTTTGTAAGCGTTAATTTGTCATTTCATGTGTGTAAGGGTTAATTTGTCATTTCATGTTTGTAAGCATTAATTTGTCATTTCATGTTTGTCAGCATTAATTTGTCATTTCATGTGTGTAAGGGTTAATTTGTCATTTCATGTGTGTAAGGGTTAATTTGTCATTTCATGTGTGTAAGGGTTAATTTGTCATTTCATGTGTGTAAGGGTTAATTTGTCATTTCATGTTTGTAAGCGTTAATTTGTCATTTCATGTTTGTAAGCATTAATTTGTCATTTCATGTTTGTCAGCATTAATTTGTCATTTCATGTGTGTAAGGGTTAATTTGTCATTTCATGTTTGTAAGCGTTAATTTGTCATTTCATGTTTGTAAGCATTAATTTGTCATTTCATGTTTGTCAGCATTAATTTGTCATTTCATGTGTGTAAGGGTTAATTTGTCATTTCATGTGTGTAAGCATTAATTTGTCATTTCATGTGTGTAAGGGTTAATTTGTCATTTCATGTTTGAAAGCATTAATTTGTCATTTCATGTTTGTCAGCATTAATTTGTCATTTCATGTGTGTAAGGGTTAATTTGTCATTTCATGTGTGTAAGGGTTAATTTGTCATTTCATGTTTGTCAGCATTAATTTGTCATTTCATGTTTGTAAGCATTAATTTGTCATTTCATGTTTGTCATCATTAATTTGTCATTTCATGTGTGTAAGGGTTAATTTGTCATTTCATGTGTGTAAGCATTAATTTGTCATTTCATGTGTGTAAGGGTTAATTTGTCATTTCATGTGTGTAAGGGTTAATTTGCCATTTCATGTTTGTCAGCATTAATTTGTCATTTCATGTTTGTAAGCATTAATTTGTCATTTCATGTTTGTCAGCATTAATTTGTCTTCATGTTTGTAAGCGTTAATTTGTCATTTCATGTTTGTAAGCGTTAATTTGTCATTTCATGTTTGTCAGCATTAATTTGTCTTCATGTTTGTAAGGGTTAATTTGTCATTTCATGTTTGTCAGCATTAATTTGTCATTTCATGTGTGTAAGGGTTAATTTGTCATTTCATGTTTGTAAGCATTAATTTGTCATTTCATGTTTGTAAGGGTTAATTTGTCATTTCATGTTTGTAAGGGTTAATTTGTCATTCCATGTTTGTCAGCATTAATTTGTCTTTTCATCTGTGTAAGGGTTAATTTGTCATTTCATGTTTGTAAGGATTACAGAGTTAAGATTAGCATACATGTGAGATCTGCTCATTCCTTCCAGTTTATGTGACTTCATCATAGCACAAGATACAGTTATTAATGCAGCGAGGCAGGAGAAGCCCCACCCATCCCACCCATGGGCCGACCAGGGCAGAGAGTAAGCCGAACAATGAGATGGTTTGGGAGACAGTGAAGCATCATAGATGTAATAAGATCCAATGAAAACCTGTGGCTCCTAAGAGCCCAGATACCAGTCAGCATCTTGGATATAATCTATGGCCCTCCTCTATATAACTAAACTACATTATATGATATACAACAATACAATAAGCCGCGCAGCGCCGGAGCTGATCATAAGCCAGTATAAACCTGATATAATAAAACAGTGTTATACAGTAATATACATTATCATCACAGCAAGCATACAAGATGGCAATGCAGAGCAGCACAATCAATGTAACAGTATTATATAGCAATATATGTAAAGCCAGAATATGGTGTCACGGGTGTTGCCCCTGCAGTAAAATCGCATAACTAGAGGAGGGTGGGAGGGACAAAGGAATGATGCAAAACTAACTGAGTCAAGCGCAGAAACGAACTGTGGAGAGCGAGCTAGAGGACTGCTACATATTAACTGTGATGTGGATTTTGATTGGGCGTCCGGCGCTTGACCAGACGGGCGTTTGTGACTGCGTGTCCTTGCCTCAAGATAGGGGTCAAGGACACACCCTCTTGACTCTATGAATATTAATGAGAGAGAGGGAGGGCTGATGCCAAGCTTGGAATACCATAAACCCATACTTGGACAGAAGTTCAGACAAAGTCTTCTGACGTCCTGGGATACAAAGCAACGGATATCATACCAATTGCCTAAAACCCTAAATTAACTTCACATAATTTTAATATTTCCATTAATGCAGCGGGGTTGGAGAAGGCCCACCCATCCCACCCAAGGGCCGACCAGGGCAGAGAGTAAGACGAACAACGAGATGGTTTGGGAGACAGTGAAGCGCCATAAATTTATTAAGATCTAATTAAAACATGTGGCTCCTAAGAGCCCAGATACCAGTCAGCATCTTGGATATAATCTATGGCCCTCCAAAATCTCCCAGATACAGTTAAAGAGGAGTGGAATATGTGTAATCAGTGCCCCTTATCAGATCTAATTTAATTTATGGATTAATTTTAAAATTTGTATTGCTTTTCTTCTATTATTCACCTGTCTCAAAGATTTGGATAATATTATTTATTTCACATGAGAACATACTTACCTCCCTAACACTCTTGATATACTAGTATATCGGCTCTAAATTCAATAGTATTCAGAATTATAAAAAGTTAGGTGCTCCTAATGGGCAGGTGGAAGTACACAGTCATGCACATGACAGACCCCACCCACTGCGCATGCGCATACCAGTACTTCCTTTTTCTAATATATTGGCTGAAAGCAACTTGTGAAAAATCTTCACAGGCTCTTTATCGAGAATTTTCTCTATTTAAATCATCCTATTCCATCATGGCTGATGCTAAAGTGTTGGAGGAGTCCTCCTCGTCATCTGCTAAGGTGATATTGTTCCATATATTTATCTAAGACTTGTAACTTTTATTTGTTACCGTCTTTCGTTGCGGCCGTTTCGGCGGTACCGCATTTTCAGGCACTGGGAATCCTTGTTAGATTTTTTCCCAGCGCCTAGGGCTATTGATCTCTTGTGCTTTGTGCTTACAGGTTCGACTTATGTATGAATAAGGATTCCTGTTCTTCTCTTGAAGGTTGTTCACGTCTCTTTTTTTACTTATCATCGTGATATGTCTAAGGGTTGGAGATATGAAATTAATAAAGGAAATATCTCCTTCCTTTTGTCCCATCCCCCATCAGTTCTTCTGGAAGAGGCGTCTCGGCGGATGGATGGATGTGTTCTCCTGCACAAGATGATGGTTGCCTGTGCTCAGGCTAAGGGAGTTTATTAATTATGGCACATAATTATTTGAAAATAATCACAATTTTCTGCTGCCTTTTGTTATTGCACTGTATTCTCTCTTGTGTGTGCATGGGTTCTCGAATATATATAATCTAGATATTTCTTGCATTCTTTTCTGACGTCCCCTCTCCTTGAAGGAGCTTTTGCATTGAGGTTTGATGTCATAATCAACCAGAGTTTTTTCTCTTTCCTTGATGTCATAATCTTAGTTTAGAGAAGTCTGATGTGTTTATCACCCTTATTATGATGGTGGAGAGATATCTAGATAGTCATAATCTTTCTCTCTCTCTTTCTTAATTTGGGATCCTGGTTGTGATTGTTTTTTATTAACTAGAGAAGTCAGCTGTCCCGTCAGGGTTGTCTGTCATAAAAGTGGATGTCTTCTCTCGAGTTTGTTCTTGTTTTGTACTAATAGTCAATTAACAAGGTTTTGCAAACTATAATACTCATTGTCTTTGTATCCTTCCCTTTCAGAAGTCATGTACATCTTGTCTGAAGCCTACGAAGGCTAGATTCTTCACCCACCCTTGCCATCTGTGTTCAGCTTGTGGGCTAACTATCAAATGTGTCATTTGTAAAGCGTGGGGGGGGGGGTTAATCTAACCTCTGAATTCTTCTGTTCCCAGGCTAAGCTGATGGCTAAGGAGGGCAAGAAGACTAAGAAGGATGGTAAGAAGAAGGCCTCTGAGAAGGGTGAGCTTGAGGCCTTCAACTTTGAGTTAGTGAGTGAGATGCGCAGGACTTTAAAAGTCATGATGCCTGACATGCTTCGCGGCTTGTTGCCTGGCACAGGTGTTTCAACTTCCTGCGCGTCGACTTCAGTGCAGGTAACCCCTGTCTCTGGATCATGCCCTACTAGCTCGGACAAAGTGTTTAGTGATCCATGGGCAGCCGTCTTGGACCCAGGCTTGATGTTCGCATCGCCTGGTGTTCCAGTGGCGCGAGCAGCATCAGGCGGGACCCGACCAGCGAGCCTGACCACGATCACTCGCGGAATAACCTCATCATCTGCTTTCGAGCATTCTCCTGGTCAGTCTGGGTTAGTTTTCCTTACTAATCCAGAGTCTAACTTTCCTGACCAGGAAGATGATGAAGACTACCTGCTCGGTCCACCGGATGAGCATGAAGACATGGATGCGAGCGTCTACACTCCTCTCATGGGGAGCGTGACCGCTCGCACCTATGGCACTGTTCCCTCTGGAGCAGGTTTCATGATTCGGCCTGTGGGCCGGTTTGGAGCAGACGGCCGCCCGTATAAGATTCCACGCTTAGACGTGGAATCTCATACGGATGTTCCGGGCCTCGCTGGTGTGCATGAACCCCCACACACAAGCGCGGCCTTGGTGCTTAGTCAGTCTATGGAGAATGTTATGCCAGCCCTCTCGGGCCCGTATACATTCCCTTGGCAGCCAGGTTCGTCTATAGCCTCCTCCTCGGCCTTACCTGCGAATGCCATTGAAGATGACGAGGGCCCGTTGCTCGTCGGCAATTCGCAGGTAGCCACAGATGAAGACTGGTCAGAAGCGTGTGCGTGGCGCCTCTCTGTCAGACCAGAGCTCTCCGTGGACGAGACGGCCGCCAGTAACCCTCGGGCATGCTTACAGGCAAAGCCGTTGGCCAGCATGACTCTGTCTCTGCCGTATGCTGAACATATCTTAGATATGTTTTCAGCGGCAGAGGAGTCGATCAGACCGAAAGGTCGCCTCGTGAAGGCCCCCCCCCCCCCGCAAGTATGCTAGACGATGTCGAGTTACTGCTAGTCAGTATGCTCGATATGGCCTAGCGCCCAGACTGAGCGCGAATGACCGCGCCGCTCTGGGGGAAGATACGCGGCCGGCTTCCCATGCTGACACGGGAGCGTTGAGCTAATGCCGCTTTGCGCGACACCGAGGAGAGTTCACGAGCGGCGATTAGTGCGCTGTCTCATGTCTCTCAGCTGCTATCTGGGGTTGTAGCAGCTTCGGTGCAGCAACAGCCTAGTCCTGTGACAGTCCAGCGAGCCATCCAAGATGGCATCAACCAACGTCTCAGGAGCTCGTCGCGCTTGTTGCAAGCGCCGATGGTGGGCCCTGATCTCTTTGGAGGTGAAGGTTGTCGGCACCTCCAAGAGACAGTGACTTTGGTGAACAACCAGAGGGCGCTGCGCGCACAGTTTGAAGTGCTGCGCAGAGAACACGTGCATGTTCAGCCCTCGGCTGCTCGACAGCAGTACGCTCATGGCGGTGCTGGCATTGTCAGAGGCCAGCAGGCCGGCTGTGTTCAGAGACCACGTCGGCCATGCCAGAAGCAGCGTGCTGTTGTACGTCAGCCAGCGCCCCAAGCGCAACCAGCCAGACAGCAGCCCGTGCACCGAGATTGAATTTCTTGGCTAAGAATCAATCTTTAAAATATCCGGGTAAACCTATTATTTTACCTGCCTTAACCAGATAAGATCCTGGTGCTAAAGTATGGTATCCAGTCCGTGCTTTAAATAACTACAAGAGAAGAACTCAGGTTTGGCAGACGGACCCATGTTCCCTATGGTTATCATATATTGAACCCCATGGTAGGGCGTCAAGAGACACTATTTCCAGATGGATAGTAGAATGTATTCAATTCTGTCATAAGACAGCCACTGGAATCCAAGTAGATAGAGCCAAGGCTCATAGTGTCCGTGGTGTGGTAACCTCCACGGCATTATTTAACGGTGTTTCTATTGAAGACATTATGTCAGTAGCCAAGTGGCACTGTGAATCAAGTTTTACCGACCATTACCCTCGTGACACTTCTAACCCTCAGAAAATAAAATGATGTAGAGGTTTATGTTTGTAATTAGTTTCCTCCTCTGCTATTTACAAATATCACATTTGTTGGTCGGGTATCCCTACTATTAGCTGGTACAATTCTCTTCATCCAGTGGGGGAAGAGATGAGTGCTTCGTCCAAGACATCAGAGGTCAGTATATATGACCATTTTGTTTTTTGTCTTGGTGATGGTGTCATTTTTTATTTAATATGGTGATGGTTAATGTCTCTTAATTGTGTTTTTTTCAGAGAGTTTTGAAATTGAAGCAATTCTTCTTTTTCCAATGTCTAGTAATACTTTTCATTAAGTATTAGAGAACGTGCTAGTAATTTAGAGCAGCGTTTTTTCCTAACCTTCCTCAGAAAGAGGGGGGGGAGCGCATTTGCCTTTTTATCAATCTCTCTTCGTCGGTCGATTATCCGATGCAAAATTCTATTCCTGGTCGTGTTTTCAGTCACAATTTCAGATGTTTCAAATCTCTTGAAATTCAAAGAACCTAGTCTCTTCGAGGGTGTGCTGGTTTTCAGGACCTTGCCTCCCTCCCACCAAATTTACTTTCAAATTCTGGTGTTTATCAAGTGTTAGGGAGGTAAGTATGTTCTCATGATGTGAAATAAGAAAATTTATCAAATTTCTTTTTCACGAGTGAGATAACATACTTACCTCCCTAACAGGATCCTGGCCTCACCACCCTATGGAGGCCTGGTCCTTTGGTTATTTGAATAGTTGCTTCTATGTCAGCCAATATTTAGTAACGGAAGTACCGGTATGCGCAGTGGGTGGGGTCTGTCATGTGCATGACTGTGTACTTCCACCTGCCCATTAGGGGCACCTCACTTTTTATAATTCTGAATATTATTGAATTTAGAGCCGATATACTAGTATATCAAGAGTGTTCGGGAGGTAAGTATGTCATCTCACTCGTGAAAAAGAAATTTGATAAATTTTCTTATTTTCTCTTAACCATTTAGTGGTCAAGCTGACCAAAACTGGCCTCTGGAATGGTCTTGGGAAGTGGAGATTATTTTTGGAAATTTATCACTGGAATGACTGGACCGATTACCAAGGCAGCCATTCCAGTTAGTCTGGATGCTATGTAATTCCCTAGATATTGCATGTTAGAAGCAGACAGCTGCTTGGATCCTTTTAAGTAATCCATTCCAATGTTGAAAAATGTTTCAGCTATTTTTTCTGATGGGATTTTAAGAAACTGAATTTATTTCAGTTAGTGGTGTAGTCCAGTCTTAGATTGGATTTTGCCCAATATCCTGTCAGAGTAACAAAGTCTTATTTTTTATATTCGTTTGAGCGTTTAGCATTATCTTATCCATTTAACAGATTATTAACATGATATATGTTTAAACATGCCCCGCCATAATAGGAAAGTACTTTTCAATCAATTTTCATCTGATTAATTCACTACATCAGGTGGGCCTATATTGCCAACAAAGGAATACACAATCCTAATGATTGTTTTGTTCTATTAAATTCTAGGTACATGCGGAAGATCTAGATGTTTCCTTAAATGGCGATGTTACGTACAGCATACAGTATGATGCTCCTGTGAGCAGACGATTCACAATCAATCAGACATCAGGGGAAATTACTGTATCTGGTGATTTGAGTGAAACCTTTCATAACCAATATATTCTGAGTGTACGGGCGCAGGACCTAGCAATTGCTGAAACACAACGCAGGTTAGGAGACTATTTACCCGTACATCCATAATAAATACATCTAAGTTTCAAGGCAAACATACAGGAATGCTAATGAATATTTTATTTGAACATGATGAGGGAGCTTTTGATCAAATTAATTTATTTCAATAATATTACTATCCGTCGATTATGTCTTTGAATTGCTATTGTGGCGTTCACCATTCAATGTCAATCGAGTAGGACAAGTCTCATAATATGAAGTCTGCTTACCAGTTTTAGTAGATGATTATGACCATTCTAATCTTTTCTAAATAATGGAGACTTATATATTGACATAAACTATCTGATACATATAGATGATTAATTTCTATTTTAATAAGAATTCTCTGAGTCGCGGCATCCCACCCTTTTAGTTGACTATGACCTTTAACCTTTTACCCAATATCTATACAGTACTTCAGCATGCAACCAGCAACCATCTACCCTCATTTGACCAACATCCCTTCATTAGAAGTTCAGTTGTTGCGGCAGAAATTTTAAACCCATTCTGTTAACATTGATGTTTGACCCTTTAACTCTGACAGTCTTTTATACTTTTCCTGCCCAGGCCAAACCTGCCACCAAAGTTTCATCAAGATCTGGTAGATCACACAAGTAGAACCTAATTTATAGCGCTGGATGCATGCATGATTACACATGCATGAATACACATGCATGCACACACATACACACTCACATGAATATGAACGCACGCAGCTGTTACAGTAGTCTTGTAACACTTCATAATTATTTTGAATTATTATTTTGGTGTTGAAGATTTTAAAATGTAGCATAACTTGTAAAAGTCAAATGTCACTGTTTACTGTTAATTCACGATGGTTATAGTTAGTGTGTGATACTCAGATATACTAAAAGTGAACTATAAATTGCTTCAACAAAGAACAACTTCCACTCTTGTTTTTGCCTTAAAATGCAGTAAAACCTGTCTAGCGGACACTGTATGGGTCATCAAAACTGACCACCAAAGCCAAATGGTCACGTAATACAACTCGATCATTATGGTATTTAGTTTTCAGGGCCAATGACTGTTGGTCATTAAGATGGGTAGTTTTAAAATCACCGATCTTAACCCTTTAACCGACTGGAAGCTGTTGATGCCGTAATAAGCAACGACTTCCAGTCAAATTAATTCCAAAATATTCAACAGTTTTCTTTTGTTTGCCTTGATGAGATGAGATATCAGGGATTCATCAGTGAAATGGTTAAAGAACCACTACCTTTTGCCACCTTAAATAAAGTGTAATATTCTCTGGTTTAACAACATAACATTATCTAGCATGAATATAGTCATGATAGTACTTACCTTTACAGGCAATCAAGCGTACTTGTATACATTACTGTTAGGGACAGCAACAATCATGTACCCGAGTTTGAATCTGCATCTTACTCTTTTAATATCAGTGAAGCTGTCCTAACTGACTCATTGGTGACTACTCTCATGGTATGTATGGATATTGTTTAGAGCTGAAATTAAACTTCTATCCCATTTCCATATATCTTTCATAGATGATATAGATCAGTTTGGGGTTACAAATCTAAACTAATAATTATTGTGAAACCAATTTGACACAATCAAGTGTGCTTTCTCAACTGACGTCACTTCAACTGATGTCATAGTAAAGTGTCACTTGTCGAAGATTACTGTGACCTTGGTGAAAATTGGTGTTTCAATGGTAATATCTTTGTCTTCCTTTTGTGTATCTCAGAATTGGTGATGGTGTACTGTATTCTGCGACTGTAATAGTAGAAACTACCTAGAGCTGAAATTGGGTGTTTTTTTCCGCCTTGACCACTGTCTTGTCCTTGGCCAACATCTTTAGGTTCATTATTGATCTGAGTTTACTGAGTCAAGATCATTTAGATCTTAGTAAATCATCTATATTGTCAATTTGTTTTATATAGCCTACTATTTTAGTTTGTTTTTTTCCTTACTTGTCAAGTTAGAAATCACCTCAAATATCTGCCATAGAGCCTCTGACAAAAACCGTTACCGGTATTTTTAGAGATCTTGATTCATCATGAGAATCATTATAGCTTGTTTACCAAAGGGTTGTATGTGTGTTATAATTTTGTACGCAGATGAGTGATGCTGATGTTGATGACAGTCTAAATTGCTCCCTCGTCAGTGGTGATAGCAATGGTCACTTCACAGTCAGGACTATAGCTGACAGGTAGGCATTGTACTGAATGCTTCATCTAGTTATGTTGTTGACAAGTAATATGTCCATGTATGCATGCGCTCAACCATTTCTGCATGAGTGTGACGTAATAGTATGTTAGGTTATATTCATTCATTAGCCATTTAATAGTCAAGACCTCCCAAATCTGGCTTCTACTTCGAATAATACTACCCAGATGTACTATTATGATAATGTCTATTATCTAGTCTAGCTCAAAATAAACAATTAAAACTCCGCACTCTCCTGGTCCTGCCCATACTGTGTCCAGGAATTACCATAACCCCAGGTACTGAGTCAATTCCCAATCACAGTTAGATTCATCTATTTTGCTGACTCTTCAAGTTGCATGTTTTGTGCTCTCAAAAATTTGCAATTTTATTCGGATTAACGCGTTATTTCGCTACTCAATCTCTGGCTTCATGGAAGGGAAAGAAAGTTCATCTCTGGGGCAGGTTGTATCAATCTAGAATTTATACATTTGTGCCGTAATGAATGACTAAAATTTTCTTAAATTGCCACATTATTTTAAAATGGTAGCCATTGTTGGAGTCGCTCCGGTACCCTTAACTGTTTAAGCATTATGCGGGTACTCGGTTAATTTCTCTTGCGACTCGGTTCCTTCCAAGATGGATGCGCTCTTAGCCAAGATGGCAGCGCCCATGGTTTATGTTTGCTTCGGCTTGGCGTGTCTATGCACTCTGATTGTGCCGATCTTTAGCCTTCACTTAATTGATGAAGGTGTTTGTAGCGATCGGTACATTTTTTCTTGGTTATTTTAACAGTTAGTTAATTACCAAGCCGTGTTTATTAATTTTCACTCTAAAAAGTTTCAAATATTTCCTGCCTTAAGTCTTGATTATCATTAATTTAAGAGAAAGTTAATGTTTCTAAGTAATTTTAATATTAAAATCAAGTCATTGTGCATTTGCTCGTCTTGTATGTCATGTGCAGCATTTTAATTCTTGCTTTGTGTTCGCAGAAGGCTAAGGGCCTGGACACTTTGTGCAGAAAATGTAATCGGTTCATAAAGCGCAAGTTTGCTGGTCACCACTGTGTAGCTTGAGTGAAGTGCAAGGTTGGGAGTCCTTGCGATGTTTGTGTGAAGTGGTCGTCGGAGTTAGTGGTGGAGTTCGACTGTGATCGACGTGCGCGACTGGAGAGAATCACGAAGGACAAGGCGGCCAAGGCAGATCAGGCGTCCACCTGAGGTTTGGAGGAGCGCCTGAATGAGAGAATGGACTCGGCTTTGGGTGTGTGGGCGGCCCAGTTTAAAGCCATGTTTGAGTCCCTGCAACCCACGATCCCGTCGATGCAGTCTGGTGCAGGACTACCTTTCGGTGGTCCAGTCAGTGCTGCGGAGGGTGTTGCACCTGTACCTTCTGTTGCGTTGGCTCAAAAGCCGACAGCAGAGGAGGGGGAGCTTTTGCTCATGGAGGATTCCGGCATGCCGAATCTTTCCGCAATGGCTGTACCTGGTACATCCCAAGGTTCTCCTTCGGGTAATGTATGGGTTTGCCAGCCGGGTAGTGATGTTGACGTTCCGTTGGGCATCTTCCATCCAGATTTTGTTCATCCCGTGCTGCCGTTGGAGTCGTGTTTGACGGCATCCCGGCGCCGGTGGTTACGGGTCCTATCGGATTTCCATCGGTACCGTGGTCAATGCGCCTGTGGTCCCGGCTCCCATGCTGGAGCCGATGGATTTCTGTGAGTCCGTGTCCGGCGAGTCGTTGGATGTTGGAGCCACGAATACACAGTCTGTGGACGCTGTTTACACTAGTAAACAAGCCCGCAGCCCTCAGCATGGATCGTTGGTGTCTTTCTCGTCCAAAGGCGAGAAGGAAGATAAGAACGGCAGTCCCTAGTTGGATGAGTCGTCTTTTTCCACCGAGGCTGAATGGGTGCAGGTCCTTGATTGGATGTCTGGCTGTCTCGGGTTGGCATCAGATCAAGGATCTCAGCGCGATCCGGCAATGGAGCGGATGTCAGAGCGAGCGGCTAGCGCTCTGTCCAGTGGCTTGTCTTCCATGCCATCTCTGCCTTTGGATATGTTGACCTCTGACATGTTGGAGGTGGCGGCGTATCATATTGTCCAGCCGGACTTTACGCTTCCAAAGGCCCCGAAAGGGATTAGGAGTAGGGTCCGCTTTCCGGAGCAGGCCTACCATCAGTATGCCCGAGTCCCATGACTTTCCGTCGGGGAGAGAGAGAGACTGAATAGGCCATTGGCTGGCAAAGCTAAGGGACGTTCTCGTCCGTTAGTTTCGCAGTCAAATAAAGATCCATTCAATGAGTTGACCCTCATTGAGGATGCGGCGAGAGCTGCCATGGCGGCGCTTTCGCACGGCAGTACTGTCCTGCAGGGTATGCTGACCTGCACGGCGGAAGGTGGGGTAGTGCCAGAGGCTGCTACCGGAGTTGTCCGGGACACCATGCGCCTATCTCAAGATTGCCTGGCCATGGTGATCACAAGATCATTGGCTGAGCGACGGAGAATGGTTCTCGATTTCGTAGAACCAGGACCTGAAATGTGGGCTTCCGCGCCTTTCATAGGTCCAGGGTTGTTCGGCGGCTCGGCACGGCAAGCCTTATCCAAGGTCACATCAATGGTTGCGGAACAGGAAGTAGTCGGCAAGTCGTAGAAGTCGACGAAAAGGACTCAGCCGCAGCAGTCCTATAAGCAGCACTGACAGGAGCAGCAGAGGCAGCGCCAAAGATCGCCCTTCTGGGCGTGATACCCATCGGGCATCCGGTTCGCAAGGTCCGGGTCATTCTTCCTCATACAAGTCCTCTAATAAGGGGCCGTACGAGGAGGATAGGAAGGGTGGCAGTTCGGGTCGCGGCAGCTACCGTAAGGATAGCCGTGGTGGCGGTTCCGGACCGTCGTTTTCCAAGAAACCACGGGGTGGCCATGGGGGAATGGTCCTAACGGGTTTCCGGCGGGATTCGTTCCGGTATCACCAGGAACGAGGGGAGTCGAGGATCTTCACCTAAGCGAATTAACGTCGTCTCGTGCAATATCGATCGCGAGTTGTGTGCAGATTCCTTCCGTCGGAGGCAGACTTCAACTGTTCTCAAACCAGTGGGAACAGGTCGTGCAAGATTGTTTGGTCTGTCAGTGGTTAAGAAACGGCTACGAACCGTACTGACTCATCCGTCAATCGTTAGTTCCGTTAACATCGACTCCAGTGTGGACTCCCGTTCCAAGGGAATCCGATCGTCTAGATGCCATTTGCTCAGAAATCGAAGATCTTCAGCGGAAGAATGCGATTCACTTAGTCAGCAATCAGTCATCCCTAGGCTTCTATTCGATGATGTTCCTCGTTCCGAAACGCACCGGAGGGTGGAGACTGATTCTCAATCTCAAACCGTTAAACAAGTTTATTCTGTCACCAAAATTTCAGATGGTGACTGTAGCGGCAGTGATGTCGGGGTTCAGAAAAGGCATGTGGGCAGTGTTGATAGATCTGAAGGATGCATATTTTCATATTGCAATGTCAATTCCTTTTCAGAAATACCTTCGCTTTGCGTTTCAAGACAATGTTTGGGAATTCAATGCGCTTCCGTTCGGCCTGAGCACAGCACCGAGGGTCTTCACCAAAGTGGTCCTCGCCATGACAGGAGAAAGATAGCTGTTCATACTTACATAGACGACTGGCTGCTGAAGGCGGGGAATCCAGTTACTCTGCGCAACAATCTTCAGGTAGTCCTAGCCTTACTAAAGGATCTAGGATGGATTGTGAATCTAGAGAAATCAGAATTGACTCCATCCCAGGAGTTTGTTTATCTGGGAATATTTTTCAATCTCAGGGACGGCGTAGCTTTTCCGGCGGAGAGCAGAGCCTGATTGCAGTTCTGGGGGCGGTTTCTCTAGGAGCCTATCTGACGGCGCGCCAATTTCTCAGAATACTGGGTTTACTAGTGTCTCTGGAGAAAGTGGTTCCTTATGCGGCACTCAGGCGCAGACCGATTCAGATGTATCTAATGTCATTCTGGTCTCAGAAAACGGATCCGTTATCTCTGAGAATTCCAGTAATACAACCATTGATATTCCATCTTCAGTGATGTTTATCAGAACAGAATCTCCTGCGAGGTGTTTCTCTACATCCTCCTCAACCACAGAACACCCATCTTTACAGATGCATCGTCAATGGGTTGGGGAGCAGTATTGGACAATCGATCAGTGTCAGGGAAATGGGATTGGACCAATGCGCAGAAACATATCAATGTTCTCAAATTATTAGCGTTGGCATTAGCACTTTGAAAATTTGAGAATTTAATCCGAGACAAGATTGTCCTAATAAGGACAGACTACTCAACAGTGGTTTCTTATTTGAACCGCCAAGACGGGACGAGGTCACCAGAGTTGTGCATGATGATTTGGAACCCTCTGCTGTGGTGCCAAGAGAGGAATATTATTCTTCGGGCAGCACACATTCCAGGAAGACTGAACATCCTAGCAGATGCGCTCAGTCGACGGATGATTTGTCGTCCGACGGAATGGCAGCTCAACCAATCGGTAGCGGAGGTTCTATTCAAACATTGGGGCAAACCAAATGTGGATCTGTTTGCGATGAAACTAAACGCAAAGATGGTCACATACGTGTCACCGATGCCGGACCCGCTAGCCTTAGCAGTAGACGCACTGGCGATAAGTTGGAAGGGAATGTACGCGTATGCGTAGCCTCCAACGATTCTCATCCCGAAAGTTCTGGCAAAGATAAAAGAGGGAATATGCCAAGTATCGTGATCGTGATTTGATTTGCATGATCGCCCCTCATTGGCCAGGCCGATCATGGTTTACGGATCTGCTGGACCTTCTGGTCTGCAATCCAATCCGTCTTCCAGACCGAAGAGATCTCTAATAACTCAGAACAAGGGTCTGTGTCTTCACGACAGACCGGAAATGTTCAAATTGACTGCATGGATGTTGTCAAGCAGCGTGCAATTGTGGGTGGCTTTTCTGAGCAAGCAGCGAAGTTTGTTGCTTCAGCCAGAAGAGGGTCAACCACCAAGACATATAATTATAGAATCAACAAATTTGCAGAGTGGTGTCAAAGAAGATATATTAATCCCTTGTCTGCATCTGTTCAACACGTAGCAGATTTTATCTGTCATTTATACGAAGTTGAAAAACTTGTACCTTCAACCCTAGCAGCATATAAGTCTTTATTAGCTTCAGTCGTTCCCAGTCTGGCCATTGAAGGAGTTGAGAATGACACTTTGAATGAAGTTATTAAAGGAATGAGCAATCTGCGACCTAGACAGCCAGTTCCTATCCCAGCATGGAATCTATCTCTTGTTCTACAAGTTTTAGGGCATGCTCCCTTTGAACCGATTAGATCTATAGATATTAAACTGTTAACTATTAAATCAGTTTTCTTGGTTGCAGCAGCATCGGCGAGAAGGAGAAGCAAGATTCATGCGCTATCTGCCAAGCAAGACCGTTTTGTCGTCACGGGTGAAGGTTTAAGACTACTTCCACGTCGTTTCCTGGCAAAGAATCAGTCACTTAAATATCCAGGTCAACCGATCAATTTGCCAAGTTTAATTAGACATGACCCAAACTCTTCTGCTTGGTGTCCTGTCAGATGTCTGAAAATGTATAAGAAACATACTGAGGAGTGGACAGATGACCCGAAATCTCTGTGGTTATGTCTCAAAGCTCCTCATTTGCGTGCCTTGAAAGATACTATTTCTCGTTGGATAGTTGATGCTATTTAGATGTCGCACAAAATCACTACAGGAAAGCATATTGATCGTGCGAACGCCCATCAGGGCCGAGCATTAGCAGCATCATCGGCCCTTTTTAAGGGTGTCTCATTAGAGGAGGTGATGTCTGTAGCACAATGGCATGCCGAGTCGTCATTTACTGATTTCTACCTTCGCGACATCTCCAGTGCACTTAATCCGGTAGCCATCGCCAATTTTGTCGAACCTTTGTTGAGCCACATCCACTATTTCACAAACATCGCAAGTTACTTCATCCTGCACTGCACAAGAGCCATGCACATGACCAGTGAACGACCGTGGATTGGGCCGATTTCACTTCAAGAGTATACTTACCTCCCTAATACTCTTTGATATTGCTAAATATCGGCTTTCACTCAATAAACACTCAGAATAAAAACAGTTAGGTGCCCCTACTGGGCAGGGAATCAGAGGGCAGTCCGGCGGATGCCAGCCCCACCACCGCGCATGCGCAGACTAGCACTTCCTCTGACTAATTTATTGGCTGACACACATGCAACTAACAAGAGCCTGAAGACCGAGCCTCTGTGGGGCGGAGAGGCCGGGTCCGTATTAGGGAGGTAAGTATCAACTCTCTCGTGAAAAAAGAAATCCATGCGCAGACTAGCACTTCCTCTTTGCTAATTTATTGGCAGAGGGTCTACACATGTTTTTTGTGCTTAGAGCTTTTCTCAAGTTTTTCAAGTCATTTTAAGTGTTTATAGAAGTCTAGAACCCCTGATTAAGATGGCAGATAGGATTACTTCACCGGAGGAGGGCCCAGGATCTATCCATCAGGTGACTTCTATTATAATTTAGCGAGTTTTTCCCGGTGTAATGTGTTTCCGGGACTCATGTTTATCGTGATAAGCGCCCAGTATAGTTGTTTTATTTCAACATGGCGCTATATAATGCTAATCTCTCTTTGTGTTTATGTCCACAGGTATCTGTCTGGATATGTATCAGTCAAAGGAACATATCAATCTACTGGAGTTAAGAGCAGTAGTCCTGGGCCTGGAACATTTCTTACAGAAAGATACACGGGAGCCCTGTGTTGGAACGCGCTGCGTTCGGCCAATACCGCGTTGCGTGATGCGGAGGAGAGTTGGAGAGCGTCTATTGCGGCGCTTTCTCACATCTCCCAGCTGTTGCAGGGGGTAGTGACAGCATCCACATCATGCCAGCCGAGCCCGATCACGGTCCAGAGAGCCATCCAGGATGGTATCAACCTGGCTCTGGATTGTATGACTCGGGCGGTGACCAGAAGTGTCCGGGTGAGGCGCACGTTTGCGTTGGACAACCTGTGCCCATCCCAGGACCTGTACAATAGGCTTCTGCGTACGCCTATGGCAGGTCCTGGTCTCTTTGGAGGTGAGGGATGCAAGCACTTCCAGGAGACGGTCACTCTGGTCAACAACCAGAGGGCGCTGCGCGAACAGTTTGAGGTGCTCTGTAGGGAGCGCGTTCGCGCTGCACCCCCTGCGTACCATCCCCTGCAGGCTCGAGGTGGAGGTGGCCATGTCAGAGGCCAGCCACGAGCGCAGCATCTGCCTCGGCCACGTGCGATTCGGCCAGCAGTGAGGGGGGCGCAGGCTCCTCAGGCGCAGCCAGCCAGGCAGCCACCCGCGCACCCCACCCGCGCACCGAGGTGCGCGCAGTGCTGGTCGTGGCGCGCAAGGATCTGGTCGTGGTAATCGTGCCTGATGGGCCGGTTACCACGGTGAGACCACACCAGTGTTTCTGGCAAAGGAGACAGTGCCACTCTTGCACTCCTTCCTAGGTGGTCCAGTGGTGGGCCGGTTGGCCCGCCACAAGCAAGAGTGGGAATGGTTGACTCAGGACCGTTTGGTCTTGCGATGGCTTTCAGTCGGATATCATCCCGATTGGATGACAGGCCCACCATCGCGACTGTCTCTGGTGCAAATCTGGACTCAAATTCCGAGAGATCCAGATCAAAGGTTGTGCATAGAGGAGGAAATAAACTCCCTCATACAAAAAGGAGCAATTCAGCCGGCACAAAAGTGTCTGGGCTTCTATTCAACCGTGTTCTTAGTGACAAATACACCGGAGGGTGGAGGCCAATTCTCAACTTCAAGCCTTTGAACATGTTCATAGGGACACCCAGTTTCAAGATGGAGACTGAAGTGGGTGTTGGCGGGGTTGGAGAGGGGAATGTGGACAGCTTCAATAGATTTGAAGGATGCTTATTTCCACATCCCCATAGTGAGGAGTTTCCGTCGCTTCCTGAGATTTGCATTCCACGGCAGACAGTGGGAATTCAGGGTGTTACCCTTCGGAATTTCCACGGCTCCTCGGGTTTTCACCAGAGTGGTTCTTGCGATTACAGCATACCTCTGTAGGAGAAGCATAGCAGTCCACACGTACATAGACGACTGGCTATTAAAAGCACACACCCAGGAAAGTTTATCGGCGAATCTGGAGATAGTTTTGAAAACTCTCACAGACTTAGGCTGGATAATCAATTTCCAAAGATCAGAGCTGACTCCATCCCAGAAGTTTGTTTACCTGGGGATGTTCTTCGATCTAGAGACAGGATATATTTATCCTACTCAGGAGAGGGTTCAGATAGTCATCTCAGTAATACAGTCAGTGTGCAACAGTCGTCATGTCCTGGCACGGGTTTACTTGAGAATGCTGGCGTTGATGATTTCTCTGGAACCAGTCATTCCTCAGGCGGCCGATCCAGTTATTTCTCATGACGCAATGGACCCAGAGTACAGGTTCACTGGACTCGAATGTGTCAGTGTTGGAGCCTCTAATTCACCACCTTCAATGGTGGTTGAAGACAGAGAATCTCTTTGCGGGGGTTATGCTAACCCCTCCTCACCCTCAAGTAACTGTGTATACAGATGCATCGATGGAGGGGTGGGGAGCTTGCCTGGAAGAATCCACAATATCAGGGCTTTGGAATCTGGAACAGTCAAAGGAACATATCAATCTACTGGAGTTAAGAGCCGTAGTCCTGGGCCTGGAACATTTCTTACAGAAAGTTCAGGGCAAGAGTGTTCTTATTCGATCAGACAACTCAACAGTAGTGACTTACATAAACCGCCAGGGCGGAACGAAGTCGCCCAGTCTCTGTATGATGACATGGAGACTGCTTTGTTGGTGCCTGGATCACAGGATTACCTTGAAAGCAGTTCATATTCCGGGAAGGTTAAATCTGCTAGCAGACTCATTGAGCCGAAGGATGAGTGTTTTAGCGACGGAATGGCAACTAAATCAATGTGTGGCGGAGCGTCTGTTCGACCATTGGGGGAAACCCAACATCGATTTGTTCGCAAGGAAGAAGAATGCGAAGATGACGACGTACGTCTCTCCGATTCCAGATCCAAGCGCTTTCGCAACAGATGCGTTAGCTATCAGCTGGGTGGGAATGTATGCATACGCATTCCCTCCAGCAATACTGATTCCAAAAATTCTTCAGAAAATCAGACAGGAGGAGTGCCAAGTGCTTCTGATCGCCCCAAATTGGCCAAGCCGATCATGGTATACGGATCTGCTGGACCTTCTGGTCTGCAATCCGATTCCTCTGCCTCTGATGGACGACATTATCTTCCAGGGCAAGGCCCTTCACAACAATCCGTCAATGTTCAGATTGACTGCGTGGATGTTGTCAAGGAATCTAGAATTAAGGAGGGCTTTTCGAGCAAGCAGCCATGTTTATGGCCAAAGCCAGGAGGGGGTCAACCTCCAGAGCATATAATTATAAAATCAACAGATTTGCAGAATGGTGCTCAAAAAGATGTATTGATCCAATGGATTCATCTATTCAGGTAGTAGCTGATTTCCTCTGTCACCTGTATGATGCCTATAGCCTCAAGCCTAACTCTATCGCTGGTTATAAATCAGCTTTAATGACAGTTATCCCTTGCTTGGCTAATAGGGGAAGTGATGAAGTAAATACATTAAATGTATTAATTAAAGGCATGGGCAATCTAAGACCAAGGAATCCCCCTGTGATTCCATCTTGGAGTTTATCTCTAGTGCTTCAGGTACTAGGTGATAAGCCTTTTGAACCACTTAGTTCCATTTCTATGAAAATGTTGACTCTTAAAACTTTATTTTTAATTGCTGCGGCCTCGGCTAGGCGTAGTAGTGAAATTCATGCCTTATCAGCCGAGGAAGACCGTTTCGTGGTTAGGGGGGAAGGCCTTAAGCTTCTACCTAGGATTAATTTCTTGGCTAAGAATCAGTCTTTGAAATATCCAGGTCAACCTATTTTTTTGCCAGCTTTAACTAGATATGATCCTAATTGTAAAGCATGGTGTCCCGTCCGAGCACTGATCCGGTACAAACAACGTACTCAGGAGTGGCGGACGGACCAGTCAGCGTTATGGTTGTCATATATTGAACCCCATGGCAGGGCGTCTAAGGACACCATTTCCAGGTGGATTGTAGAATGTATTCAGTTTGTCATAAATCCGCCACCGGTAAGCAAGTTGACATGGCCAAGGCTCACAGTGTCCGGGGCGTAGTGACTTCCACTGTCCTATTTAATGGGGTCCCTGTGGATGACATTATGTCAGTTGCTCAGTGGCACTGTGAGTCAAGTTTTACAGACCATTATCTACGTGACACCTCTAAACCTCTCGCCTTATCGATTTTGAAAAATTTTTGACGAGGCTTCCTCATTACTTGTATATATCACAATTAATTAATGTGAACAACCACTTTTTGGGACTGCATCAGCCTTCACCACTGGGAAGATGATGTCAGCAGCCAAGTTCAACAAAATCAGTCTTGTTTATGTGTTGTTCATTGTTAATTGTATTGTCACCTGACCCTTTGTTATTAAAATGGTGATGGTATGTGTTTTTATGTGGTTCATAATTGAGAGTATACGAAAATGGAGCTTTTTTCGTCTCTTGTCCTATAGTACATGGCACTTGTACGTAGAGAGCGTATGGGACATTGAGGTCATTCGAGTCTTCCTCCCAGGAAGGGGGGGTGGGCGCGCATATGACATTCGGTCATCTCTCATCTATCGGTTTGTGTTGGCCGATGTTTTTTCAAATCCTGACTGTGTTTTCACACAGTTTCAGAAGTTTAAGTGCCTTAAACGCAGAAAAGCGCATAGGGAAGAGCTGGTCTTTTGACCTCGCCTCCCTCCCGCCGAATTCCCTGTCGAATTCTGGCAATATCAAAGAGTATTAGGGAGGTAAGTATACTCTTGAAGTGAAATAAACGAAATCACGGATTTCTTTTTTCACGAGAGAGTTGATACTTACCTCCCAAATATGGACCCGGCCTCTCCGCCCCACAGAGGCTCGGTCTTCAGGCTCTTGTTAGTTGTATGTGTGTCAGCCAATAAATTAGTCAGAGGAAGTGCTAGTCTGCGCATGCGCGGTGGTGGGGCTGGCATCCGCCGGACTGCCCTCTGACTCCCTGCCCAGTAGGGGCACCTAACTGTTTTTATTTTGAGTGTTTATTGAGTAAAAGCCGATATTTAGCAATATCAAAGAGTATTGGGAGGTAAGTATCAACTCTCGTGAAAAAAGAAATCCGTGATTTCGTTTAGCTCCTGGGATGATCAAGAAAGAACAAGCACTCAAAATGGTGAGTGTTTACATTAATTAAGTGACTATAAATAATTTACTTACAGTCGAAATACCAGACTGCTTAGGTAAATAGTCTGGTGTAAGAGTATACTTATCCTCTCAAACAGACATTAGACTCATTCCAATTTGAAAACTTAATCGATATTCTGATATTTTTTCAAAATTTGAAGTTGTAGTAGCTTCTTTGCACTCTACTGGACTGCCCTAGCTGGGTCTGGTGGGTGTTGCATCCCCTTTTCGACAGCCCTCAGGATTTTGTGTGGACAAAAGAGGGGGAGGGGGAGCGCGGTCTAGACCATGGAAGTTTAGCACTCTATGAGTCAGATGGCAGAACCCAAGCGTATGCCAGGGTTCTAGTCTCTTCACAACCTTCTCTGTTGGACGATAGATGAGTGCTGGTTCGAGCCTCACCTCCTCCCACCGGTATTTCTTGGCTGTTGAAATCCGGAGTTTATCATAATAGTACATCTGGTAAGTATTATTCGAAGTAGAATCAAAAAAGCATCCGCTTTTGTTTCTATGAGAATTCTTAATACTTACCAGATGTACTATGGCCCTACCTCAGCCGCCCCGCTGAGGTGAGGCTGAGCTGCTTTCGCTGTTTGTCAATGCAAATATAAGACGAATCTGACTGTGATTGGGAATTGACTCGGTACCTGGGGCTATGGTAATTCCCGGACACAGTAGGGGCAGGACCAGGAGAGTGCGGAGTTTTAATTGTTTATTTTGAGCTAGACTAGATAATAGACATTATCATAATAGTACATCTGGTAAGTATTAAGAATTCTCGTAGAAACAAAAGCCGATGCTTTTTTTAATCTGTAGTGATCTTGACGATATTCAATTGCAGGCCAATAGAAGGCTATTTTTGAAAATTTATCATCGGAATGGTTAGTTCGATGACCAAGTTAATCGTTGCAGTCATAATGTTAAAATAATAATCTCCCGGCCTGCAAATGACATTAAAGAAAAAAATGTCAATTTTCTTGACCAATCTTAACCATGAAATGGTTAAACAGATCCAGTATGAACTGTTCATCATTTCTCAGTGATTATTTCTAAGTGGTATCTACTACCAATAGTGAAACATGGATTCCATGATTAAGCGACGCATGTTATGTCAGGAGCCTGTTTGGAAGGAAAGACACTGTATAAAATTCACAGCGCAGAAACAAGACATGTTTGAGCGCCTTTCTGTTGTTCAAAATATGCTTGGAGATGGAAAATAAAATACAGCGTTTAACCTATGACGTAGCATTATACGTCATAAACATATTACTTCATAAGTTTTGCACATGAAGCAACATCAAACGTCAGAGGCATATTTTATGTTATATGTGATTTGCGCAAAGGATGCTGGGGCGAACAGAACCTTTTTAAAACCTGTTTGTTCAGAAATTCTCTTGTGTTTTTAGAGTGATCCTTTTTACACTTTTTTGCCCCCCCCCCCACACACACAAGCACGCACTCACGCGCACACACTCACACATGCCCGTGCACGCACGCATGCACGCACACACACACACCTCCCCTGACCACCACGATCGCCTCCCCACTCCTTCACTATTTTGTGTCAGCACAGGATTTTGTCAGATTATTAACAGCTGTCAACTAAAGTGTGAGTGTAGCTGAAATGTTGACATTTGAGGTTCTATGTGTGCAAGCACATAATGTACAAATATTTGCGTGATTAGGTACAGGCTAATTTAAATTCTATTATTTCCTTTCTCTGTTTTTGCAGTTGCTGGTTATCAGTGTATAAGGAATTGGATAGAGAAATTATAAATGAGTACAATCTGATCCTACATGTGTCTGATGGCACAAAGGTAGGAATAATAATAATAATAATAATAATAATAATAGCATGTTTCTATAACATTGGACACTGTGACAATAATCTGGACATAACATTTTCCACTTCAAGAGATATACTTACCTCCCTAACACTATATGATATTTCCAAAAATATCAACCTTGACTCAATAATCTGATTAAAAAAGATAGGTGCCCTTAATGGGCGGGTAGACAGGTGACAGACAGCCGGATGCCGGCCCCTACCTCATGCATGCGGAGACTGTCACTGTCTCTTTCTTGTCTATTGGCCTGAATACATGCTTTGTTTTTATATCCACTTGCTTTTTTGCTCAATTTTCCTATCTAAAGTTGTTTTAGAGTGCTAGCTATAATGTCTGATCAGTTTAATTCATCTGCGGCCACTGCAGGACCGAATTATCAGGTGAACTCTAGTACAATTATGTCTTAGTTACGTCTTAATTACGCTGTGTCACCTATTTCCGTGATGTGACGTTATAGGCGCACAGAAAACTGGTAACTATTATCTGGCTCCATAAAATGCTAATATCTCTATGCTTGTGTCCACAGGTTTCTGTAAGGAGGTTTGTACACATCTAAAGAGGTTTGTCTCCACTATTTCCCTATAAATGTTAGGAAAAAAGACTATGCCCAGAGTGATAGAGGCTCCCATATGAGCGAGCTTGTCATTCTGCCCTCTGGTCCCACCCTTCCCTTTATAAGTAAGTGAGTGGTGATGAAGAGTTGTTGTCTGGTGGAGCTTCCAAGAGCAGGACTTGGTAGTATGCCTGCTAAAGACACAGGTACTCTAGTTATGCTTTATGGCTCTGTAAATATTTGAAAATATTTGTGATTATTTGCTGCCAATATTTTTTTCAGTCATACTGTTTATCTGTTTCATTATCATGAGCTATTACTGTGTTCATTTACTGTTTAGTATACTCTTGTATTAATACAATTCGTCTTAAACCTGGATGTTGTCCATCTGTTTCTATTTATGAAAATTATGATGTCATAATCAACCTTATTATTATTTTTTAATATCCTCTTTGAGGCTGGTTGTTCATCTTTCTCACCGTCCTGTTTAGGCCTATAGGTGAATTCTCTCTCCTTTATGAGTTATTTAATTTATTTAATTATAAAAGATTCTTTAACTCATTGTCGTCGTCTTGTCCATTTTTTCAGAAGCTTTCTTGTGTCGGTTGTAACCGTTCGATCAAACTAAAGTTTTCTCCTCACTTTTATGTTAAATGTTCACCTTATGGTCCATTATTAAAATGTGATGTCTGTGAACTGAATTCTTGTCGTTACAGGCGAAGGATAAGGGGTCGGAGGAGAAGGTGCGAAGAAGAGTGTAAATGGTAACGGTAAGAGAAAGGCCTCTGTTTCTTCGGAAATGGTGTCTTTCAGGTTGGAAATGATGGGGGAGATGAAAAAGACAATAAAAGATTTGGTACCAGACCTACATCGCAGCATGCTCCCTGGACCGAGTACTTTAGTGTCTTCTTCATCTGCTCCCGAGCAGAAAATCCCCGCCGCTGATTCTGGTGTCCGTTGTGGTCTGTGGTCAGAAAATGTTTCAGAATCGGTGGTGGCTTCAGTAGATCTTGGACGGCCCACTGCCTTGCCAATGGATCCTGGAGCAGGTCTATATGATCATGGCAGCAGGCTTGCCACGCCGTTAGATCTTGGGCCGATGGACGCAGGCTCGCTCCTATAGTGTCCGTGCCCGAAAGGTACCGCCACCTATCATGGTACCTTCCCTGGCCAGTCTGGGTTAGCGCTCTTTGCTAGCTCTGAGGCAGTGTATGATGGCCAGGGGGAAGAGGATTTTCTGCTGGGTTCACCCATTGAAGCCATGGACATGGAAATGGACGATCGTGCACCCCTCGCGGGGAGCACGGCCAATTTTTTCCATGGAAATGCTCCTGCAGGGATAGCTTTCATGGCTCAAAGGGTGGCCCGGGTTGGAGCGGATGACCACCATTTCCGTATATCTTGGCTTGTCAAGGATATGACGGTGGCTGCTCCGGGCCATGGTGTGGTGGATTACACCCCGCACACTTCCATGGTGCCGGCTCCTGGCTTTTCAGCCGTGGCGCAAGACATGCCTGCTTTCTCGGGCCAGCATGTTTTCCATGGCTGGCCAGGAGTATCCACGACTCCAGCCACATTTAAACCTGCGAGTGCTGTAGAGGATGACGAAGGCCCGCGCCTTGTCGACCACTCCCAGGTGGCCACAGAGGAGGACTGGTCTGACGCGTGGCAATGGCTGGTAAGCATTAGGCCAGAGCTCTCTGTAGAACAGTCGGCGAGCCAGCGGGACCAGCGCCCGTGGTTGGCTGGAAAGCCGGCATTTCACTTCAAGAGTATACTTACCTCCCTAATACTTTTGATATTGCTAAATATTGGCTTTCACTCAATAAACACTCAGATT
The DNA here is from genome assembly GCA_034401795.1 of Chaetoderma sp. LZ-2023a. Lineage (NCBI taxonomy): Eukaryota > Metazoa > Mollusca > Caudofoveata > Chaetodermatida > Chaetodermatidae > Chaetoderma > Chaetoderma sp. LZ-2023a. Next base: position 55,760,139 of record CM067372.1, read on the forward strand.
TAAAACAGTTAGGTGCCCCTACTGGGCAGGGAGTCAGAGCGTAGTCTGGCGGATGCCAGCCCCACCACCGCGCATGTGCAGACTAGCACTTCCTCTTTGCTAGATTATTGGCAGAGAGATCACACATGTCTTTTTGTAGCAATAGCTTTTCCTTAATCTTAGACTGTTTAAGTGGTGTTTTTTGGAGTGATAGTCACTGATTTGGATGGCAGGACGGAACAATTCGCCAAAGGGGGACTTAGGACCTTTAAATCAGGTGACTTCTAGTAAAATTAGCGAGTTTTCTTCCCGGTGTATTGTGTTTCCGGGACTCGCGGTTACCGTGATAAGCGCCTTGGTTAGTTGGTTTATGTCAACTCGGTGCTACCTATGACTAATTTCTCTTTCTGTTTATGTCCACAGGTCTGTATGACGCTAGGTGGTCGCATCACAGCAGCAGAGAGTTAGTTTTCTCTCCACCATGGTTCCATTTCCTACTAACACTGTTAGGTTATCTAACCAAAATGAAAAATTAATGTCCAGTGAGTTGGAGGCCTAGTATAAAGGTCTTCTCACTTTGCCCTCTTGATCCAATTCCTTCCCCATGAGGTGGAGAGAGTTAAGAGGCGTGCAGATGGTGGAGTTCTCCGGTTCGTCATGTTGGATGGTTTGTCTATACAAAGTGTCAGGTATCTAGTTATTGATAATGTGGTGATGTTAATTATGGTAACAAGCAAAGGGAGATAATTAACATTTTTGCCAGAAAAGAGTTATCTATATGTATCTGATGGTTGTGTAGTCGACGTATCCATTCAGCATACAATTCGTCCTTGCACTTGGATGTTTTGTTGGGATCGAATTTTTTCCTGTCACGGGATTAATGACGTCATAATCAGCCTGGCTATGTATTTATCAGCAATTCAAGTCGCTATGCTGGTTTCTGATGTATATTGATCTGTATGATCGTTTTCCTTCTCTTTGAGTTGGTTTGAGTGTCTAAGCTTAACTAGTTTGCTCATACTCCTTGTCCTTTGCCCTGTTTCAGGGACCGGGTTGCGCGTCCTGTGGACGTTTTCTACCGGATAAGTTCTGGCCTCATCGTTGCTATCGATGTAGCCCTTGTGGTCCCTTGGTTAATTGTGACATATGTAAGCACTGGGGGGGCGAGTTAATGTCCGAATTCTTGTGCTGCTTACAGGCGACGGACAAGGTGGTAGAGGAGGAGAAGAAGAAGAAGCGGAAACGAGAGGTTGTAAGTAGGAAGGGTAAGGGGAAGGTCTCGTCCGCGGTGGATATGGAGGCCTTCCGGACCGAGATGTTGGGAGAGGTGAAGAGGACATTAAAGGATTTGGTTCCAGGGTTGCTTCGTGGCATGCTTCCTGGACCAAATCCTTTACTGTCCTCGTCATCTGCTTCGGAGCAGGTAATCCCCGCCTCTGGATCGGTTTTCCTTAGTCCGCTTCCGTTGTTCGACGATTCAGAGGTGGCCCCATTAGAGGGGGCGTTCCACGACCCTGGCAGCAGGCTTATTGCCGCGCCGATAGGGGACCGTGGACGGTTGTCGCTGGAACCCGCTGGCTGCTTATCAGTCCAGGGGTATCCGCACGCCGCGGTGGCCAGTACCTCCTATGGCACCGTTCCTGGTCAGCCCGGGTTAGCTCTCTTTGCTGACCCGGGGTCTAATCTTTCTGACCAGGGTGATGAGGATTACCTGCTAGGGTCGCCGTCTGACGACGTGGACATGGATGAAGACGTTTGTGCACCCCTCGCGGGGAATACAGGCGCCTTATTCCACGGTTTTACTCACCCTGGAGTAGAGTCCGCGGCTCAGGTGGTGGCCCAGGGCGCTGCTGATGGCCAGCGGTACCGCATACCTCGGCTTGCCGAGGGTGTTGCTGGTGCTGGCCGGGCCCGTGGTGAGGCTATATATACCCCGCACTATGCCACGGTGCCTGCTCCTGGTCAAACCAGTGATATTCTCATGCCGGTGCTGTCAGGCCCGCGTGTTTTCCCTGGCTTGCCAGGTGTATCAGCATACCCGCCGTCAAGCTCTACTGCTTGCGCTCAGGAGGAAAACGAAGGACCCCGTCTTGTAGAGCGCTCGCAGTTAGCCACGGAGGAGGATTGGTATGACGCTTGCCAGTGGTTGGTGAGCGTTAGGCCTGATCTGCCCGTGGAGCAGTCGGCTAGCCAGCGTGTTCACACGCCGTGGTTAGCTGGGAAACCGACTGCTAACGCTATGCCTTCTCTGCCGCTGGCGGAGCATGTCGTTGACATGTTCAAGGCGGCGGAGTCGTCCATTAAGTCGAGTGGACGTCTCGCGAAGGCCCCTCGCGAGGTGGCCAGGCGTTGTCGCATCGTGCCCCTGGATTACCAGCGGTACGGTGTGGTACCCAGGCCCAGCGTGGATGACCGCGCGGCTTTGGGTGAGGATGCGCGGCCAGGCTCCCGTTCTGACACGGGTGTCTTGTGCTCGAACGCGTTGCGTTCGGCGAATACCGCGTTGCGTGATGCGGAGGAGAGTGGGAGGGCTTCGATTGCCGCTCTGTCCCACGTCTCCCAGCTGTTACAGGGGGTAGTAACGGCATCCGCATCGCGCCAGCCAAGTCCGGTCACTGTCCAGCGAACCATCCAGGATGGTATTAACCTGGCGCTGGACTGTATGACTCGGGCGGTGACCAGGAGTGTCCGGGCAAGACGCACGTTTGCCCTGGACAATCTGTGCCCGTCTCAGGACCTGTACAATAGGCTACTGCGTACGCCTATGACGGGCCCTGGTCTTTTTGGAGGTGAGGGATGTCGACACCTCCAGGAGACGGTCACCCTGGTGAATAACCAGAGGGCGCTGCACGAGCAGTTTGATGTGCTGCGTCGTGCTAGCGTTCGCGCCGCGGCCCCGGCGTATCGTCCCCTGCAGGCTCGAGGTGGTGCTGGCCAGGTCAGAGGCCAGCCACCGTCGCAGCGTCGGCCTCGGCCGCGTGCGATTCGGCCAGCAGCGAGGGGGGCGCAGGTTCCTCAGGCGCCATCAGCCAGGCAGCCGCCCGCGCACCGAGGTGCGCGCGGGGCGGGGCGGGGCGCGCGAGGATCTGGGCGTGGTTATCGGTCCTGACAGGACGCTTACCGCGGTAAGAACCACTCCGGTGTGTATGGCGGCGGAGACAGTGCCGCTCTTGCATGCCTCGTGTCCACCGCGGTCCCTAGGTGGACCGGTGGGAGGCCGGCTAGCCGACCACATGCAAGAGTGGGAACGGTTAACTCAGGACCGGTTAGTCTTGCGATGGCTTTCCGTCGGGTATCATCCAGAGTGGGTGACAGGCCCGCCGTCGCGACTGTCTCTGGTGCCAGTCTGGACTCCCATTCCGAGAGATCCAGAGCAAAGGTTGTGTATCGAGGAGGAGATAAATTCCCTCATACAAAAGGGAGCTATTCAGCCGGCACAAAGGTGTCCGGGCTTCTATTCAACCCTGTTCTTAGTAACAAAACGCACCGGAGGGTGGAGACCGATTCTCAACCTCAAGCCATTGAACAAGTTCATCGAGACGCCCGGTTTCAAGATGGAAACGGTGCGCTCGGTGTTGGCGGGGTTGGAGAGGGGGATGTGGACGGCGTCGATAGATTTGAAGGACGCTTATTTCCACATCCCCATCCACGGGAGTTTCTGTCGCTTCCTGAGATTTGCATTCCAGGGCAGACAGTGGGAATTCAGGGTGTTGCCCTTCGGAATTTCCACGGCTCCTTGGGTTTTCACCCGTGTGGTTCTTGCGATCACAGCATACCTCCGCAGGAGAAGCATAGCAGTCCACACGTACATAGACGACTGGCTGTTGAAAGCGCACACCCGGGAAAGTTTGTCCGCCAATCTGGAGATTGTTTTGAAAACTCTCACAGACTTGGGCTGGATGATCAATTTCCCAAAATCAGAGCTGACTCCATCCCAGAAGTTTGTTTACCTGGGGATGTTCTTCGATCTAGAGACAGGATATGTTTATCCTACTCAGGAGAGAGTTCAGAAACTCATCTCATTGATTCAGTCAGTGTGCGACAGTCGTCATGTCCTGGCACGGGTTTACTTGAGAATGCTGGGGTTGATGGTTTCGTTGGAACCAGTCATTCCTCAGGCCGCCTTACGCAGGCGGCCGATCCAGTTGTTTCTCATGACACAATGGACCCAGAGTACAGGTTCGCTGGACTCGAATGTGTCAGTGTTGGCGCCTCTGATTCACCACCTGCAATGGTGGTTGAATACAGAGAATCTCTTGCCGGGGGTTTTGCTAACCCCTCCCCACCCTCAGGTGACTGTGTATACAGATGCATCGATGGAGGGCTGGGGAGCTTGCCTGGAAGAATCCACGATATCAGGGCTTTGGAATCTGGAACAGTCAAAGGAACATATAAATCTACTGGAGCTAAGAGCAGTAGTCCTGGGCCTGGAACATTTCTTACAGAAAGTTCAGGGCAAGATTGTTCTTATTCGTTCAGACAACTCAACAGTTGTGACTTACATAAACCGCCAGGGCGGAACGAAGTCGCCCAGTCTCTGTATGATGACATGGAAACTGCTTTGTTGGTGTCTGGATCACCAGATTACCTTGAAAGCAGTTCATATTCCGGGAAGGTTAAACCTGCTAGCAGACTCATTGAGCCGAAGGATGAGTGTTTTACCCACGGAATGGCAACTAAATCAATGTGTGGCGGATCGTCTGTTCGACCATTGGGGGAAACCCAACATCGATTTGTTCGCAACGAAGAAGAATGCGAAGATGACGACGTACGTCTCTCCGATTCCGGATCCAAGCGCTTTCGCAACAGATGCGTTAGCTATCAGCTGGGGGAGAATGTATGCATACGCATTCCCTCCAGCAATCCTAATTCCAAAAATTCTTCAGAAAATCAGACAAGAGGAATGCCAAATGCTTCTGATCGCCCCGGATTGGCCAAGCCGATCATGGTATACGGATCTGCTGGACCTTCTGGTCTGCAATCCGGTTCCTCTGCCTCTGATGGACGATATTATCTTCCAGGGCAAGGCCCTTCACAACAATCCGTCAATGTTCAGATTGACTGCGTGGATGTTGTCAAGGAATCTAGAATTAAGGAGGGCTTTTCTGAGCAAGCAGCCATGTTTATGGCCAAAGCCAGGAGGGGGTCAACCTCCAGAGCATATAATTATAAAATCAACAGATTTGCAGAATGGTGCTCAAAAAGATGTATTGATCCAATGGATTCATCTATTCAAGTAGTAGCTGATTTCCTCTGTCACCTCTATGATGCCTATAGCCTCAAGCCTAACTCTATTGCTGGTTATAAATCAGCATTAATGTCTGTTATTCCTTGCTTGGCTAAGAGGGGAAGTGATGAAGTAAATACATTGAATGTATTAATTAAAGGCATGGGCAATCTAAGACCGAGGAATCCACCTGTGATTCCGTCTTGGAGTTTATCGCTAGTGCTTCAAGTACTAGGTGATAAGCCTTTTGAACCACTTAGTTCCATTTCTATGAAACTATTAACACTGAAGACTGTGTTTTTAATTGCTGCGGCCTCGGCTAGGCGTAGGAGTGAAATTCATGCCTTATCAGCCGAGGATGACCGTTTTGTGGTTTCAGGGGAAGGCCTTAAGCTGCTACCTAGGATTAATTTCTTGGCTAAAAATCAGTCGTTGAAATATCCAGGTCAACCTATTATTTTGCCTGCTTTAACTAGATATGATCCTAATTCTAAAGCATGGTGTCCCGTCCGGGCGCTGCGCCGGTACAAACAACGTACGGCGGCATGGCGCACCGACCAGTCAGCGTTATGGTTGTCTTATATTGAACCCCATGGGAGGGCTTCTAAGGACACCATTTCCAGGTGGATTGTGGAATGCATTCAGTTTTGCCATAAATCCGCCACCGGGAAGCAGGTTGACGTGGCCAAGGCTCACAGTGTCCGCGGCGTAGTGACATCCACGGCCCTATTTAATGGGGTCCCTGTGGATGATATTATGTCGGTGGCTCAGTGGCACTGTGAGTCAAGTTTTACAGACCATTATCTCCGTGACACCTCTAATCCTCTCGCCTTGTCGGTTTTGAAAAAATAAATCGGTTTATATTTTTTGAGGAGGTTTTTCCTCATTACTTATATATTTCACAATTAATTTATGGAAACACCCACTTTTTTGGGCCTGCATCAGTCTTTACCAATGGGAAGATGATGTCAGCAGCCTTTTCAACAAGGTCAGTCTTGTTCATGTGTTGTCCGTTGTTGATTGTATTGTCACGATTACCCGTTATTAATATGGTGATGGTTTGTGTATTTGTGTGGTTCATTGTTGAGAGTTACGAAAATGGAGCTTTTTCGTCTCTGTCTTGTAGTACATGGCACTTGTACGTAGAGAGCGTATAGGACATTGAGGTCAGTCGACTCTTCCTCCCTGGAAGGAGGGGGGGGGGGGGAGCGCATATGACATTCGGTCATCTCTCATACATCGGTGGTGTTATCCGATGGTTAGTCAAATCCTGACTGTTTTTTTTTCTCTTACAGTTTCAGAAGTTTAAGTGCCTTAAACGCAGAAAAGCGTATAGGGATGAGCTGGTCTTTTGACCTCGCCTCCCTCCCGCCAGATTCACTTTCGAATTCTGGCAATATCAAAAGTATTAGGGAGGTAAGTATACTCTTGAAGTGAAATAAACGAAATCTAGGATTTCTTTTTTCACGAGAGAGTTGATACTTACCTCCCTAGATACGGACCCGGCCTCTCCACCCCACAGAGGCTCGGTCTTCAGGCTCTTAATAGTTGCATGTGTGTCAGCCAATAATCTAGTCAGAGGAAGTGCTAGTCTGCGCATGCGCGGTGGTGGGGCTGGCATCCACCAGACTACGCTCTGACTCCCTGCCCAGTAGGGGCACCTAACTGTTTTAAATCTGAGTGTTTATTGAGTGAAAGCCAATATTTAGCAATATCAAAAGTATTAGGGAGGTAAGTATCAACTCTCTCGTGAAAAAAGAAATCCTAGATTTCGTTTAGTTACCACTATGCCATCTTTGCCCTTAGCAGAACATATAGTAGATATGTTCACTGCGGCAGAGACATCTATTAAACCAAATGGATGGCTTGCGAAGGCCCCCCCCCCCCCCCGCGAAGTGGCGAGGTGGTGTCGTATCGTTACTGGCCAATACCAGGCATACAGTACAGTGCCAAAGCCGAGCGCTGATGATCGAGCAGCGCTTGGTGAGGACACGTGGCCAGGCTCATGTTCTGTCATGGGAGCACTGTCCTCGAGTGCCCTGCGATCTGCAAATACTGCATTGCGCGATGCAGAAGAGAGCGTCCATAGCGGCGCTCTCGCATGTCTCACAGCTGTTACAGAGTGTAGTAACAGTGTCTGCATCGCATCAAGCAAGCCCTGTCTCAGTTCAGAGAGGCATCCAGGATGGTATTAACCTGGCTCTGGACTGTATGACTAGAAGTGTCAGGTCGAGATGCACATTTGCACTAGATAATTTGTGCCCGTCTCCGATTTGTATAACAGGCTGCTGCGGATGCCTATGTCAGGTTCTGGTCTCTTTGCGGGTGAGGGATGTAAACACCTCCAGGAGACAGTCACTCTAGTCAACAATCAGATGGCGCTACGTGAACAATTTGAGGTGCTTCGTAGGGAGCACGTTCGCGCAGCGCCCCTGCGTACCGTTCACAGCAGGGCCAAGGTGGCGTTGCTCAAGTCAGAAGCCAGCCACTGGCGCAGCATAGGTGCATGAGGAACGGGCCGTTGCTCGTGGGGCACGAGCGGCACAAGCCGTGGCACGCGAGGATCGGGTCGTGGTAATCGTGCCTGAACCACACCAATGCTAGAACCAGAGACAGTCCCACTCTTGTACTGCTTATGTCCACCTCTCTCCCTAGGTGGACCCGTGGGAGGTCGATTGACATTCCACAAGTGGGAGCGGTTAACCCAGGACCGCTTAGTCTTGCGATGGCGCACCTGTCTCTGGTTCCGATCTTGACTCAAATTCCAAGAGATCCAGATCAACGGTTGTGTATAGAGGAAGAGATAAATTCCCTCATACAAAAAGGAGCAATTCAACCGGCGCAAAATTGCCCGGGTTTCTATTCAACCGTGTTTCTAGTAACAAAGAGCACTGGAGGATGGAGACTAATTCTCAACCTCAAGCCATTGAACAAGTTCATAGACACAGCGAATTTCAAGATTGGCACAGTCAAAACAGTGTTGGCAGGATTGGAGAAAGGAGTGTGAACAGCGTCAATAGATCTGAAGGATGCTTATTTCCACATTCCTTTAATGGTGAATGAAGAGAGAGAATCTCCTGGCGGGTGTGATGCTCACCCCACCCCACCCCACCCTCAAATAATGATGTACACAGATGCATCAGTGGGGGTGGGTGGGGGGGGGGGCTTGCCTGGAAGAAGCCACAGTATCAGGGCTTTGGGATCTGGATCAGTCACAGGAACATATACATCTACTGGAATTACGAGCTGTAGTTCTGGGCCTGGAACATTTAAAGAAAGTTCAGAGCAAGATTGTTCTAGTTCGATCAGACAGTAGGGACTTACATAAACTGCCAGGGCGGAACGAAGTTGCCCAGTCTCTGTATGATGACTTGGAGACTGCTTTGCTGGTGTCTAGATCACAGGATCACCTTGAAAGCAGTTCATATTCCGGGGAGGCTAAATCTGTTAGCAGACTCATTGAGCTGAAGGATGGGAGTTTTGCCTACGGAATGGCAGCTAAATCAATGTGTGGAGGATCGTCTGTTCGACCACTGGGGGAAACCCAACATAGATTTGTTCGCAATGAACAAGAATGCCAAGATGACGTTGTACGTCTCTCCGATTCCAGATCCAAGTGCTTACGCAACAGATGCATTAGCTATCAGTTGGGAGAGAATGTATGCATATGCATTCCCACCAGCAATCCTGATTCCAAAGGTTCTACAGAAAATAAGGCAGGAGGAGTGCCAAGTGCTTCTGATCGCCCCAAATTGGCCAAGCCGATCATGGTATACGGATCTGCTGGACCTTCTGGTCTGCAATCCGGTTCCTCTGCCTCTGATGGACAATATTATTTTCCAGGGCAAATCCCTTCACAACAACCCGTCAATGTTCCAATTGACTGCCTGGTGTTGTCAAGGAATATAAAGTTAAGGAGGGCTTTTCTGAGCAAGCAGCCATGTTTAGGGCAAAAGCCAGAAGGGGGCCAACCTCCAGAGCATATAACTATAAAATCAATAGATTTGCAGAATGGTGCTCAAACAGAGATGTTAATCCAATGGATGCATCTATTCAGGTAGTAGCCGATTTCCTCTGTCACCTGTATGATGCATATAACCTCAAGCCTAACTCTATTGCTGGCTACAAGTCAGCTTTCATGTCAGTTATCCCTTTCTTGGCTGATAGGGGAAGTGACAAAGTCTGTTCATTGAACACTAATAAAAGGCATGGGTAATCTAAGACCAAGAAATCCACCAGCGATTCCATCTTGGAGTTTATCTCTAGTACTTCAAGTGCTAGCAGATAAACCCTTTGAACCACTAAGTGCCATTTCTATGAAAATGTTGACACTTAAGAGTGCATTTCTAATTGCTGCAGCCTCTGCAAGACGGAGAAGCGAGATTCATGCTTTATCCGCCAAGGCAGACCGTTATGTGGTTGCAGGGGAAGGCCTTAGGCTTCTACCTAGGATAAATTTCATGGCTAAGAACCAGTCTTTGAAATATCCAGGTCAACCAATTATTTTGCCGGCTTTGACTAGGTTTGATCCTAATTTAAAAGCATGGTGTTCAGTCCGCGCATTAAACAGGTACCAACAACATACACAGGAATGGCGGACAGACCTATCCTCGTTATGGTTGTCTTATACTGAACCCCATGGCAGGGCGTCAAAAGACACTATATCTAGGTGGATTGTGGAATGTATTCAATTTTGCCACAAATCCACCAACAAGTTGACTTAGCCAAGGCTAACAGTGTCCGTGGTGTAGTGGCATCCACCGCCCTATTTAATGGGGTGCCAGTGGATGACATTATGTCGGTAGCTCAGTGGCACTGTGAGTCAAGGTTTACCGACCATTACCTCCGTGACACCATTAATCCTCTTGCCTTATCGATATTCAAAATATGATCAGGTGTATATATTGCAGATAAGTTGCACTTGCTGTCTTCAGACAGCACATTTTAATTGTTGAAACAACCGCATATTCGTGTATCATATTTCTTCACTGATGTGGACTGGATGGATACAGATTACATGCATAAGGTCAGTACTACCTTTTACTGTTACATAATTTATTGTCACGATGTATTACCGTTATTTAACAAGAATGTAATGGTACCTGTGTATTATGTGGTTCATTTATTGAGAGTATACGAAATGAAGTCTTTCGTCTCGTGTCCTGTAGTACTTAGCACCAGTACTTAGAGAGCATATGGGACATTGAGGTCATAGCTTCTCCTTTCCCAAAAGGAGGGGGGGGGAGCGCATTTGACATACGGTCATTACTCTCACCATCGATTGTGTTATCCGATGTTCAAATAATTGCCTGATTGTGTGTGTCACACAGTTTCACATGTTAGTGCTTCATGCACAAAAACGTGCAAGGGATGAGCTGGTCTTTTGACCTCGCCTCCCTCCTGCCAAATTCTCTTACGAATTCTGGCAACATCATAGTGTTAGTAAGGTAAGTATATCTCTTGAAGTGAAATAAACGAAATCACGGATTTCTTTTTTCACGAGAGTAGTTGTACTTAGCTCCCTAACACGGACCGAGCCTCTCCACCCCACAGAGGCTCGGTCTTCAGGCTTGTAAGTTGCATGTGTCGGCCAATAGTCAAGCTGAGGCAGTGACAGTCTGCGCATGCGCGAGGTTGGGGCCGGCATCCAGCTGTCTGTCTACCTGCCCATTAAGGGCACCTATCTTTTTTAATCTGGGGTTATTGAGTGAAGGTCGATATTTAGGAAGGGAGGTAAGTATAACTACTCTCGTGAAAAAAGAAATCTGTGATTTCGTTTAACCTGCTTTAAGACAGAGTAATATTATGCATCTGCTGTCAAAATTTTGAGCACATTCTTGTTCTGGTATCCACTTTCAAATGGTGTCAGTGGGCATGGTACATTTAGATTTAGTATGTGCATGCGTGGGTATGCATCTGTGAGTGTGTTTGTTTGTATGCATGCGTGTGTCTGTCTGTTTGAACATGCATGTGTGCATGTCCCGCACGCACAAGTGAGTATACACACTCGTGTGTATGTGTGCATGTATGTGTGGGTGCATGCTTGCATATGTATGTGTGTGCTTACATGTTTAGCTGTGTATGCATGTTCGCCCTGCTTGTGTACATATGTCAATGCATCCATGCAATTCTAATTATATTGTATATTTTAACTTCTATTTTAGACCAGCACTGCTATGGTTAGAATAATCATCAGTGATGAGAATGATAATCATCCTGTGTTCAGCCAGTCGACATATAATTTGACAATAATGGAAAATGCGCCTGTGGGAACTGCATTAACTACAATCTTAGTGAGTTTATTTGTTCATCCAGGCTTCCATTTCTATGCAATAACAGAAGTTCTATTGAAGGGATCTTTGCTAAAATTAACTGCAGGCTGATATTGAGTGCTTTAAGATCCTGTTTGATGTGTAATCAACACATCAAAGGCCATGGCGATTGCGCTTTTGAATGATAACTCATATATTAATAAAAATCATATTCACAGGACATGTTGTGTACCTGCCCTTGTGGATTGAAGAACCATTCTGATGTATTGGTCAAAATTTGGGAAGTTGAGATTGTGTTGACTATTCTATGGAATTTGCATTCCACTTGATAAATCCAGACAGATTGTCTTCCAGGTTGCTCTTGTTAGGGAGGGGGGTTGGTTAGTAATTTTGGTCTAAAATCAAAGGTCAGTGTCATGGAGGTTAACTGTGCCTTCATCGAATCTGCAACCTAATGTTCAAGTGATCCAGCCATGTAAGTGTATTTTTCTTTCTGATGCAAGAAATGTCATCTTAAAGTCAACTTAAAATGAGAAAAACACTCCCAAAACATTCCTTATTATTTGGAAGAGTATATCTGATTTGTTTACCTGTTTAAATAAACAAATTCATGTCCAGCATATATCTATATCCAAACTAATTTCTAGATTGGACTAGATTGCTTAGTTGATGACGCCCTAGCGCAAATCCCCACATTCACTGCTTTGACCTTTTGACCCCTGCCCAGCGCCTGGAAGCATAAGCAGATGTAAATGTCCTTGAGTACTCAGAAATCATATGGGTAACTCACATACCAAAGTTCATTGAATTCCATCCAACAGTTTTGGAAGAGGCAAGTGTAAATGTCCTCTTACTCTCCGCAATCATATAGGTAACTCAACAAATTTGATTGAATTCTGTCAACTGGTTTCAGAGGAGATGTGTTACAACCAATTTATGAATGTTAAAATTTTACCTTTATAATGTCATTGACGGGATCTTTCCAATCTTGGGTGGCAGGTTGTCCTTGCCATTCCGAAGAACCCTATCGATTTTTGGTGTCAAACAGTCAAAGGTCAATGTCACACAGTCCTAATTAATGAAATTATACTGTGGATGACAATTTAAGTTCTATTGAAGGGATGTTTCGTCTCTACCAAGCTTGGGTAGGAGATTGTGCTTGGCGGCAGGGGGACATACTTGAGCAATCTCTGATTGTCCTTCTTGTTTTCCCTTCCAGGCAGAGGACAATGATCTTGGTGCTAATGGACAAGTAAACTACCGAGTACCCGCTCATTGGTTAGTATTGCTTGGGGTTATATGTAAAATATAAGTGAATAGTAATAATGCAATGCTTATAAATGCCTACTATGCTTATGAATATATCTCAATTATTAAATTCAATTACTGTTCTCTTTTACACTTTTTTTTTTTTTGTTTCACTTTGTAACCCCATACATATATATGCACGTATTGTCTTCTGCGGCTGTAGTAGTTTGAAAATATCCTGCAGCTGCATTCGGTCCTTAGCTCCCTCATGTTCTTCTTGGTCTTCAGTGTACCCAGTCCAGCTTTTTAGATCGGTTTGCAGTGGTGTCCTCTATAAGTTTTTTTAGATATTGGGCCACCTACATCGACACGTCATTGGAGATTATACTGTCTGACCAGCGATGTTGCGTCATAGTACAAAAGTGTTTGCGATGACAGGCCTGAAGCCTATCTAGAACTGCCTTCAAAGCTGCCCAGCTGTTAGAGCTATACAACATCAGTGATACACAGGTCGCATCATACAAGCGTATTATTTCACTTAAATATAATCTGGGAACCCCCTCTATGTATAGATAACCCGAGAATTTAGTAACTTAAAATGGCACATAATATTTTCTTTACAGTGGATTTCTGGAGACTAATGTTATTGACATAATGTTATTGGAAGAAACAGGCAGCGTCATATTTCACTTCAAGAGTATACTTACCTCCCTAATACTTTTTGATATTGCTAAATATCGGCGTTCACTCAATAAACACTCAGAATAAAAACAGTTAGGTGCCTCTACTGGGCAGGTAGACAGAGGGTAGTCCGGCGGATGCCAGCCCCACCACCGCGCATGCGCCGACTACTACTTCCTCTTTGCTAATTTATTGGCAGAGAGAACACATGTTTTATGCTTTGTGCAATTTTCACTGTTCAACGCGACTTAATAAGCCTTAAGAGTGTTTATATATTAGAAAATAAAGAACCTGGATATGTCAGAGAAAGTGGCTTCGCCGGAGGATGGCGCCGGATCTTTATATCAGGTGATTTCTAATATATTCTAGCAAGTTTTCCCCGGTGTAATGTGTTTCCGGGACTCGCCTTTACCGTGATAAGCGCCTGTTTTAGTTGTTTTATTTCAACATGGTGCTATGTAAGATTAATCTCTCTGTGTTTATGTCCACAGGTATCTGTTAGGATATGTAATGGACATCACAGCATCTGAGGTTTTGTTTCTCTCCACCAAGGTTCCATTTCCTACTAATACTGTTAGGTTATCTAACCAAGATTTTTATATCCAGTGAGGCGGAGGCCTAGTATAAAGGTCTTCTCACTTTGCCCTCTTGATCCAATTCCTTCCCCAATGAGGTGGAGAGAGTTAAGAGGCGTACAGTTGGTGGAGTGCTCCAGTTCATCACGTTGGATGGTTTGTTTATACAAGGTATCAGGTATCTAAGTAATGATATGAGGTGAGGTTAATTATGTAAAGAAAATTAACTTTGATTGCCATTGTTATTGTTGTGTATCTGATGGTTGTGTAGTCTGAATAACCATTCTAACATGTTCTGGTTATGTATACAATTCGTCCTCACACCTTGTTGTTGGTTTGGATCGATTTATTTTCTGTCATGGGATCATGACGTCATAATCAGCCTTGCTATTTATTAACAATTAATGTTTTGTCCAAAGCTGGTTTTGCTCAATTATTGATCTTTATGATCATTTCCCTCTCTTTTAATTTGGTTTTGAGTTTGTAACCGTAACAAAATTACTCATTGTCCTCGTCCTTTGTCCTGTTTCAGAGACCTGGTTGTTCGTCATGTGGACGTTTCTTGAAGGATCGTTTTGTGCCCCACCTTTGCTTTGGTTGCAGTCCCTGTGGACCATTGCTTAAGTGTGATGTATGCAAGCATTGGGGGGGGGGCGACTTAATGTCTGAATTTCTATCTTTACAGGCGAAGGACAGGGTAGTGGAGGAGGAGAGGAAGTCGAAGAGAGAGGATGTGAAGGGTAAGAGGAAGGCCTCGTCCGCGGTAGACATGGAGGCCTTGCGCACCGAGATGTTGGGAGAGATGAAGAGGACGATAAAGGATTTGGTTCCAGAGTTGCTACGTGGCATGCTTCCTGGTCCAAATCCTTTGTCGTCCTCGGCGTCTGCTTTCGAGCAGGTAATCCCCACCTCTGAATCACCTTTCCGTAGGCCGGTTCCGTTGTTCGACGATTCAGAGGTGGCCCCATTAGTGGGGGTGATCCATGACCCTGGCAGCAGGCTTGGTGCCGCGCCGAGGGGTCGTGGACGGCTGTCGCTGGAACCCGCTGGCTGCTTATCAGTCCAGGGGTATCCGCACGCCGCGGGTGCCAGTACCTCCTATGGCACCTTTCCTGGCCAGTCCGGGTTAGCTCTCTTTGCTGACCCGGAGTCTAATCTTTCTGGCCAGGAGGAAGAGGATTACCTGTTATGGTCGCCGTCTGGGGACGTGACCATGGATTATGACGTCTGTGCACCCCTCGCGGGGAATACATGTGACATATTCCATGGCTCTACTCACGCAGGAGTAGAGTTCACAGCGCAGAAGGTGGCCCTGGCCGATGCTGATGGCCAGCTATACCGCATACCTGGGCTTGCCGAGAGTATCGCTGGTGCTGGCCGGGGCCGTGATGGGGCGGTATCTGCCCCGCGCTCTACCACGGCGCCTGCTCCTGGTCAAGCCAGTCAGGTTAGCATGCCTGTTCTTTCGGGCCCGCATGCTTTCCCTGGCTTGCCAGGGGTATCAGCTTATCCGCCATCAAGCTCTGCTGCTTGCGCTCAGGAGGAAGACGAAGGCCCCCGTCTTGTAGAGCGCTCTCAGCTAGCCATGGAAGAGGATTGGTCGGACGCTTGCCAGTGGCTGGTAAGTGTTCGGCCAGATCTGCCCGTGGAGCAGTCGGCTAGCCAGCGTGACCACAGGCCGTGGTTAGCTGGTAAGGCTACTGCTACTGCCATGCCATCTCTGCCTCTGGCAGAGCATGTCGTTGACATGTTCGAGGCGGCGGAGACGTCCATTAAGGCGAATGGGCGTCTCGCGAAGGCCCCTCGCGAGGTAGCAAGGCGCTGCCGCATCGTGCCCCTGGACTACCAGAGGTACGGTGTGGTACCCAAGCCGAGCGTGGATGACCGCGCGGCTTTGGGGGAAGATGCGCGGCCAGGCTCCCGTTCTGACACGGGAGTCTTGTGTTCGAACGCGTTGCGTTCGGCCAATGCCGCGTTGCGCGATGCAGAGGAAGTGGGAGGGCTTCGATTGCCGCTCTGTCCCACGTCTCACAGCTGTTACAGGGGGTAGTAACGGCTTCTGCATCGCGCCAGCCGAGCCCGGTCACAGTCCAGAGAGCCATCCAGGATGGTATCAACCTGGCTTTGCACTGTATGACTCGGGCGGTGACCAGGAGTGTCCGGGCGCGGCGCACATTTGCTTTGGACAATTTGTGCCCGTCCCAGGACCTGTATAATAGGCTACTGCGTATGCCTATGACAGGTCCTGGACTCTTTGGAGGTGAGGGATGTAGGCACCTCCAGGAGACGGTTACTCTGGTCAACAACCAGAGGGCGCTGCGCGAGCAGTTTGAAGTGCTCCGTCGGGAGCGCGTTCGCGCCACACCCCCTGCGTATCGTGCCCTGGAGGCTCGAGGTGGAGGTGGCCAGGTCAGAGGCCACCCACCAGCGCAGCGTCGGCCTAGGCCGCATGCGATTCAGCCAGCAGTGAGCGGGGCGCAGGCTCCTCAGGCGCAGTCAGCCAGGCAGCCACCCGCGCACCGAGGTGTGCGCGGTGCTGGGCGTGGCGCGCGAGGATCTGGTCGTGGTAATCGTGCCTGATGGGCCGGTTACCGCGGTGAGAACCACTCCGGTGTTTCTGGCGAAGGAGACAGTGCCACTCTTGCACTCCTTATGTCCACCTCTCTCCCTAGGTGGACCGGTGGGAGGCCGTTTGGCCAACCACATGCAAGAGTGGGAACGGTTGACTCAGGACCGTTTAGTCTTGCGATGGCTTTCAGTCGGGTATCATCCCGATTTGATGACAGGCCCGCCGTCGCGACTGTCTCTAGTGCCAATCTGGACTCCAAATCCGAGAAATCCAGATCAAAGGTTGTGTATCGAGGAGGAAATAAATTCCCTCATACAAAAAGGAGCTATTCAACCGGCACAAAAGTGTCCGGGCTTCTATTCAACCGTGTTCTTAGTAACAAAAAACACCGGAGGGTGGAGACCAATTCTCAACCTCAAGCCGTTAAACAAGTTCATAGAGACGCCAAGTTTCAAGATGGAGACTGTGCGCTCGGTGTTGGCGGGGTTAGAGAGGGAAATGTGGACAGCTTCAATAGATTTGAAGGACGCTTATTTCCACATTCCCATAGCGAGGAGTTTCCGTCGCTTCCTGAGATTTGCATTCCAGGGCAGACAGTGGGAATTCAGGGTGTTACCCTTCGGAATTTCCACCGCTCCTCGGGTTTTCACCCGTGTGGTTCTGGGCCTGGAACATTTCTTACAGAAAGTTCAGGACAAGATTGTTCTTATTCGTTCAGACAACTCAACAGTTGTGACTTACATAAACCGCCAGCGCGGAATGAAGTCGCCCAGTCTCTGTATGATGACATGGAGACTGCTTTGTTGGTGCCTGGATCACAGGATTACCTTGAAAGCAGTTCATATTCCGGGAAGGTTAAATCTGCTAGCAGACTCATTGAGCCGAAGGATGAGTGTTTTACCGACGGAATGGCAACTAAATCAATGTGTGGCGGATCGTCTGTTCGACCATTGGGGGAAGAAGAATGCGAAGATGACGACGTACGTCTCTCCGATTCCAGATCCAAGCGCTTTCGCAACAGATGCATTAGCTATCAGCTGGGGGGAGGGGGGAATGTATGCATACGCATTCCCTCCAGCAATCCTGATTCCAAAAGTTCTTCAGAAAATCAGACAGGAGTGCCAAGTGCTTCTGATCGCCCCGGATTGGCCAAGCCGATCATGGTATACGGATCTGCTGGACCTTCTGGTCTGCAATCCGGTTCCTCTGCCTCTGATGGACGACATTATCTTCCAGGGCAAGGCCCTTCACAACAATCCGTCAATGTTCCGATTGACTGCGTGGATGTTGTCAAGGAATCTAGAATTAAGGAGGGCTTTTCTGAGCATGCAGCCATGTTTATGGCCAAAGCCAGGAGGGGGTCAACCTCCAGAGCATATAATTATAAAATCAACAGATTTGCAGAGTGGTGCTCAAAAAGATGTATTGATCCAATGGATTCATCTATTCAGGTAGTAGCTGATTTCCTCTGTCACCTGTATGATGCCTATAGCCTCAAGCCTAACTCTATTGCTGGTTATAAATCAGCTTTAATGACTGGTATCCCTTGCTTGGCTAATATGGGGAGTGATGAAGTAAGTACATTAAATGTATTAATTAAAGGCATGGGCAATCTAAGACCAAGGAATCCCCCGGTGATTCCGTCATGGAGTTTATCTCTAGTGCTTCAGGTACTAGGTGATAAGCCTTTTGAACCACTTAGTTCCATTTCTATGAAACTTAACTCTTAAAACTGTATTTTTAATTGCTGCGGCCTCGGCTAGGCGTAGGAGTGAAATTCAGGCCTTATCAGCCGAAGAAGACCGTTTTGTGGTTACAGGGGAAGGCCTTAAGCTGCTACCTAGGATTAATTTCTTGGCTAAGAATCAGTCTTTGAAATATCCAGGTCAACCTATTTTTTTGCCTGCTTTAACTAGATATGATCCTAATTCTAAAGCATGGTGTCCCGTTCGGGCGCTACTTCGGTACAAACAGCGTACTTCGGAGTGGCGGACCGATCAGTCAGCGTTATGGTTGTCATATATTGAACCCCATGGCAGGGCGTCTAAGGACACCATTTCCAGGTGGATTGTAGAGTGTATCCAATTTTGTCATAAATCCGCCACTGGTAAGCAGGTTGTCATAGCCAAGGCTCACAGTGTCCGCGGCGTAGTGACTTCCACTGCCCTATTTAATGGGATCCCTGTGGATGACATTATGTCCGTTGCTCAGTGGCACTGTGAGTCAAGTTTTACAGACCATTATCTCCGTGACACCTCGAATCCTCTCGCCTTGTCGATTTTGAAAAAATAATCGCTTGTATGTTTTTTGATGAGGGTTTCCTCATTGCTTATATACTTCACAATTAACTAATGGTAACAACCACTTTTTGGGACTGCATCGGTCTTCTCCACTGGGAAGAGGATGACAGCTGCCAAGTTCAACAAGGTCAGTCTTGTTCATGTGTTGTTCATTGTTGATTGTATTGTCACGTTACCCGTTGTTATTAATATGGTGATGGTTTGTGTTTTGATGTGGTTCATCATTGAGAGTATACGAAAATGGAGCCTTTTCGTCTCTGTCCTATAGTACATGGCACTGGTACGTAGAGAGCGTATAGGACATTGAGGTCATTCTAGTCTTCCTCCCAGGAAGGAGGGGGGGGAGCGCATATGACATTCGGTCATCTCATCCATCGGTTCATCAAATCCTGACTGTGTTTTCACACAGTTTCAGATGTTTAAGTGCATTGAACGCATGAGAGCGCATAGGGAAGAGCTGGTCTTTTGACCTCGCCTCCCTCCCGCCGAATTCCCTGTCGAATTCTGGCAATATCAAAAAGTATTAGGGAGGTAAGTATACTCTTGAAGTGAAATAAACGAAATCAAGGATTTCTTTTTTCACGAGAGAGTTGATACTTACCTCCCTAGATATGGACCCGGCCTCTCCACCCCACAGAGGCTCGGTCTTCAGGCTCTTAATAGTTGCATGTGTGTCAGCCAATAAATTAGTCAGGAAGTAGTAGTCGGCGCATGCGCAGTGGTGGGGCTGGCATCCGCCGGACTACCCTCTGTCTACCCTCACAGTAGGGGCACCTAACTGTTTTTACTCTGAGTGTTTATTGAGTGAATGCCGATATTTAGCAATATCAAAAAGTATTAGGGAGGTAAGTATCAACTCTCTCGTGAAAAAAGAAATCCTTGATTTCGTTTAATGCGGAGGAAGGATGCTACTCTTCCCTCTCCCAAATAATTACAACACATTTTTTCCCAGTCACCCGCAAGGCCAATTTATGCTGGATTACCATACCTTGTACAGCTAGCCCACCTACCACACACACGCTACCGTGCTGTACTATTTATGCAAGTCAACTTATGCATAATTTCCACGCACTTGGCAAGTCAACTTATATGCCACCATTATTAACCATGGAGTACGGGCTGAACAATTTGCCTGGCCAAAACACATACTCTATTAGAGAGAGAGAGAGAGAGAGAGAGAGAGAGAGAGGGAGGGAGGGAGGGAGGGAGGGATTGATGGAGGGAGGGAGAGAGAGAGAAATTTTCAATGAATATTTTATAAAATGGTCAAATCTGGAGCCGAATCATTAGATAGCTAAACAACTTGGACATGTTAACTCCATGATTCATGCATCCAAGCTCTGTCCGCTAAAATTCCGCCACATATAATTTTTAGACACCAACTCTTAAAAATTGTCCTCCAATTCTAGCGGACAACATTCTGACCCCAATTGTATCTGATCACACCAGGATTACTAATAAAATAAGAAATCGCACCAGCTAAAGTATCTATGAATCTGTCATTAGCCACCGTGGACAGATGAACACCATCGTTACAGAACAATTCTGGCTTGCTAACCTCAATTCCATGACTGATAATCTTTCCACGATCATTGCCATGGCAGTTAATCCTCTTTCTTTTGCTGTCCATAACTTTATTAAACTCGGATGACACATCACACCACATTAACCTAGGCAGTATATCAGACCACACCAACATTGATCTACTAAAGATGTCCAGTATATAATTAATGTCACATTTCATTCTACGGATCGAGTTTGTTAAATTAGTATTAGCCAGATCATTTCCACCTACATGCATTATAATCATTAGCGGTGCAGGTCTATGCAACATTTCGTATTGCAGCTTAATACACAAATCCCTCGATATCATTCCACCAGCACCCATCCAACACACTTTGAACTGGCCTTCATCCAAATAAAGGTGTGTACAATCTCGATGCAATGTCCTATTATGAGCCCCTTTAACAATAGAAGAGCCCACAATCCAGATCTCTGTAAGTAACAAGCAGCATTCATATATATCTCAAATTGTCGGACTTAGTACTCAGTCATACCACTATTTCTAATATTCCATATTTCAGAAATGAGAACCACAACTGACAGTCTTCGAGATGTTACAGTACTAAAATATGATACGCTCAAATGCCTAATTATTTAGCCAACATATGCATCAGAGAGCCACCTGCCCATCCTCTTGATAACCTGCGATGACACACCTTGCAATGCCAAACTAGTTGCCCTGCCTATGCGAAAAGAATGGGTATGGAATTTACCTACAGGCACCCTAAGAAAGCGTATTACCTTTATACAAAACACCTGAAAACTGGCTCCTACTTAAAACTGATCTATCCACATGACAGAAAAAATAATTTGATATATTCGGCCGAATAGCTAAATAATCTGCCACAGCTCGCATGCAGCATATGGTCATCTCCTCATCGACTGGGATTCGTAGCAAAATAGGCTTACATGACTGGTTAGTTTTTAAAACTTATTATCAGCGCCTGTCTGCCCTCACTATTAGCATCATCTACCATTAAATGGTCAGTCTACCATTAAGAGTGGCATACATTTTAGAAGTGAATACAACTTCCCCTACTCGAAGTAGGCCAAAATCTTAAAGTGAATACACAGCCCGAAAAAGTAAGGCTTCGAAATATGAAAAACAAACTACTGGCAATGCCTTACATATTCTTCTCAATAAATCTCCAGTTATCAACCCTATTTCTTAAACGTCTACAACCATCCAATAATTTTTTAACAACAAATTGATCAGTGGAATCGTGTAAACCTTTAATCTTATGCCAATAACTGATACCAGCAATGTAGGTAGATATAGTAGATGGGGCATAGCCCCGCTCCAAATGAGATGAAATGAATAGAATGATATGGGATAATGGCACAGGCCATTCATTTCCTAGTTTTTATAATGCCCGAAAGTGATCCAAAGCAGACACAGCATTCTTATATACCAATCTGGAGTTGCCTGCCAAGCTGGCACCTAAGATGTCTTGGGCTCGACATCGAAGATGTGCCAAAGATGATCTGGAATGAGACATGGCTCCTCGTCCGCGTCCTTGGCCAATGCGCGGAATTTTTTGATCTGCAACTGAGAAAGGGCGTCTGTAAGTATGTTGTGGGTGCCACTAATATGTGCGGCCCTAACCATAATATTTAAGTGCAATGCTCTTAATGTAAAAGAACGCAAAACAACCATGACTTCATCTGACTTTGAAGAGATGTTATTTATTATATGGACCAATGCCAGATTATCACACCTAAATAACAACTTTTTATTGCGTAGGCTGTCACCCCAAACATGCAGGCAAACTAATATGGGAAAGAGCTCTAGAACAGTACTATTGTTTGTTATTCCCATCTGAAACCACCTTTCCAGCCAAATTCCATAAATTCATTTACCAGAAAAATAAGCGCTATCAGTAAAAAGTTGTACATCTTCATTTGAGGTCCAAAATCTATCATGAAAAACAGAAATACTATTAAAAGTATTTAAATATTATTGCCATAATGCCAGGTCCAAACGAATACCTTTGTTAATACATAAATGATGGTATGGCTTAGTTAATCCACAGATAGCATTTATCAATCTTCTACAAAATGGCCTAGCTACCTGGTATAATTGGCCGTCACGCAAAATCCAAGGACCCTCTCAATGATTGCATTGTTTGTAAAGTTACCTTTTCTTTACTCAGAACTACTGCAATCTTTACCAAGATTTCCTCTACCTTCTCCATTGGTACACGAACAGTCATATTTACTGAGTCCACCTCCAACCCTAAAAAACAAATAACTGTTTGTGGCCCTTCTGTTTTTTCATCGGAAATTGGCACAGCCAAATTGGTCATACATTTGCGGAAAACCGCCATCACATGCTGGCAGTCATTCGTCCCATTCAGTCCCCCAAACAAATAATCATCCAAATAGTGAATAACTCTTCCACTCATCAAAAACCTCATAACATAATGTTCAAGAAAACATGCAAATTTCTTAAATGTAGCACAGCTAATAAAACAACCAAATGGCATGCACTTGTCAAAATAATAATAATTCTGAAATTTAAAACCTAGCAATTCAAAATCATTAGGTGACACCGGCAAAAGCCTGAATGCAGATTTCAAATCAGACTTTCCCAGTAAACATCCCCTACCCAGAGCTTGAATCATATGAACAGCATCATCAAAACTGGTATGTTTTACTGAGCAAACGACTGGGTCGATGAAATCATTCACCGCCCCACCCAATGGGTAGGAAAGATGAAGGATTAGGCAAAATTTTCCAGGCTTCTTTTTTGACACCAGTCCAATGAGCGACAACCGTAGATTTGGGATTGGAATATTTTGGAATGGGCCTGCCACCCGACCTGCCATGATCTCAGCTTTGATTTCTTTCTTAACAATATCTGGGTGAAGCTGAACTGATTTCAAATTTCTTGCCTCATAATAATTTCTTGGGCCTGTATATTGTTGTGTAAATCCATTCTTAAAGCCCGCTAAAAGAAAATTTGAATCGAAATGCGGGTAATGTAACAGTTCTTTTTCCAAATTATCGACATCTACAGGGGTGTTAGCCATTGCAAAAACATTGTTCTTATATAAGAAACCATCTGGCCTAGTTAAATCTGCCCTGGTTTCCACATGTTCATCCACTGCCACGAAATTTACAAAAATTATTTCCTTAAAATTGGCCTCGAGAAACAGTCGACTGATATTGCTGGGTAGACTGAGGACAATTCACTTTGTTGTGATTTGTATTACCACATCCAGAACAAACGTGACAAAATTTACATTGAAACCAATGGCAAAAGAAGCCCCTATTGAACTCAAAACAGATATTGTCATCATTAAACATAGATTTTTGGAATACCACCCCTGAATTTGAACCAACTGGGAAAGACATGACACGCAACCATAAATCAGAATTAATCTTTCCCCAAGACTGAATGCAAACAGCCTGACGAAGACAGAATTGTTCATCATAGGTCTTCCAGGCAAAACCAAGGTTGCGCAGAGATGCTTCCCTGATCAATGACATATACGGCAACAATTCCATTGCTTTGTCTGTGTATTTTTTCAAATATATAGCCATAAAAATTATGAAAGCATCGGTCCATTTTTCAATAGTTGTAAGCTTATCAGTTACTACTTTGGATTTTGCCTCGATCACCCCACTTTCAGTCATATGCAACATAGTTCCAGAACATAAATCCTCCAATTCCAGGGATCCCTTAAGCAAAAATGACAAATTAACATACTGATTTGAACAAATTTTTTGACACGACCTGTGGTATGTGCGCCGTAAGATCCTCACCCCCATACTGCAACACATCAACACCACCATTAAAATCATGGTGGGGAGGGGCAAAGACAAAATTTGCGGTGATGGTGTTACACCATTGTCATTCCCATTTAATAATAATAATAATAATAATAATACAGCATTTGTAAAGCGCCATGTGTCAATGTCAATTTTCAAAGGCGCTTGTGAAGAGATGTGTTTTTAATTTTTGTTTGAAATCATTAATTGATTGGATGGATTTGATGTGGACAGGTAGCTGGTTCCATAGTCTCGGAGCCACAACACTGAAGGCTCTGTCCCCACAGGAGCGTAAATTCGATCGCGGAATTTGGAGCAATAGCTTATCCACAGAACGAAGTCTGCGACATGGATCATATGTCAAGAGAAGTTCCTGCAAATAGTCGGGAGCGTTGTTGTTTAGACATTTCCAAGTCAAGAGCAGAATCTTGAACTCAATCCGTTTCCGGATGGGGAGCCAATGAAGATCTTTCAAAATTGGTGTTATGTGATGACGCTTTTCGACCTTGACTACCAGACGAGCCGCAGCATTTTGCACATATTGCAGTTTATCAAGGGATTTTTCGGTGATGCCATATAAGAGACTGTTTCCATTGTCCAATCGTGATGTGATAAACGCGTGAACAAGTGTCTCTGTGGTCTGATATGTCAGCACATTTCTGATGGAATTAATGTTACGCAAATGGTAAGTCGCAGATTTGCACACAGAGCTTACATGTGCATCCATAGTTTGAATTTGGGAATTATTATTTGGGAATAATTATTATTGGGAATTATTATTTGAATTTATTACACCTGCGTTAAAGCTCTCATGTTCCATTAAATATAGACACTTGCACGAGATATGAGATGCCTGTTCAGTTTACCCAGCATGCAATGCTACCCGGCATGCAATGCCCTGACTCCATAATCGTTGTAACTATTGGACGCCATATTCGTTTAGTCTATTGTCGGCACAAGCCAGGATTTCTCAAACAAAACCAACCTGCTTGCACGTGCAAATAGTCATTTGTCTTCCAGCTCTGGAAGCGTAAGCATGCACGTAGGGTGTATTCACGACAGTACATTCGACGGTCTATATTTCAATACTGTTCAGAGAAAGTGTGTCAATGTCCATAAAATAGGAGAAAGCTTTTATATACATTGACAGTAATTTGCGTGAAAGTTGTTGCTATCAATGACAGCGGCAACATTCAGTCAAATTGTTGTCAAAATAATTAGTATGTAATGCAATTATTACCTGCTATTTATTTGATACAAATTATATTGAAGTGTTGCTCCAACAGCTTTCAGTCTATGTATTCTAAAATAATCATCATAAATTTCAGTCAACACTGGATTTGCAGAGCAATTTGACTGTAAGTTGTTGCTGACTAAGGCACCAACAACATTATCAAACTGTTGTCCATAGAATCACACGGTGCTCAGTATTATTATTATCTAAGTAGTGTGAGTATATAGCCAAAATACGCTTTGCCTGCACGAAGGAAATATTTCACCTAGCTACCGCGTGTAAGTTTCTGTTCGATCAATGCATTTCTAACAAATGCACAAATCTGTCAATGAAACATACACGCCGTTTGCTAAGCATTCGTTCTTGGCGAGCACGCATATATAGGCCTACGCTAACTTTACCTAAATAGTAATATAGTGATTGCACGTGTGTGGATAATAATTCGACAATGTTGTTGGTGCCTTAGACATCCAGAACTTACAGTCAAATTGCTACTCAAATCCGTAGCGAGAGTCGACTAACATTATGATGATTATTTTAGAATATAGTGACTGAAAGCTGTTGTAGCAACAATTTTCATTCAAATTAGTATCAAATCTGTACCAGATAGTAATCACATTATCTAATAATTATTTTGACAAAAATTTTACTGAATGTTGTTGCTGTCATTGATAGCAATAACTTTCACACAAATTATTGTCAAAATATGTATAAAAGCTTTCTCTAATTTTCTTCTGACAATTGACACAATTGCACTGAACAGTATTGTAATGCAGGCCGTGGAATGTACTGCCATAAATAGTACGCCCTGCGTGCACGCTTACGCTTCCAGAGCAGGAGGACAAATGACTATTTGCACGTGCAAGCAGGTTGGTTTTGTTTGAGAAATCCTGACCTATACAGACAATAGACTAAACGAATATGGCGTCCAATAGTTACAACGATTATGGAGTCAGGAAATTGCAGTGCTGCATGCTGGGTAGCATAGCATGCTGGGTAAATTCAACAGAAATCGGCAGGCATCTCATATCTCGTGCAATGGAACACGAGAGCTTTAACTAGAGCATCTTGAAAATCTATAAATCCACCCTCAGCCTCAACCAGGATTTCTACCACTCGGTCCTGGCATTTCATCGTCCTCTGGCGACAACGATATCGTCTCATAAACCGATGGTGGGGCCGCTACATCTTTTCCTAATCACACACCGCCGGGAACATCGGTTGACATCCGAGCGGTGCGTAGTCGCTTAGGCTTCTCCAACATCGATTTACTCGGCGCCATCGGCCGCTTACCTTTTCCCCTTGTGGACATCATCCAAAATAAAATATATATGCTAACAAATTAGAAAAGAAAATAGGTAAAAGTTTTTTGGTTCTAATCTCGATCAAGTCGGAAATGGAAAAGGACGAGATTCACGCATGGGCGATCATTTCCGGTTAGCCAGGATGGTGTGAAAGGCAGATTGTGCCGGATCGAGTATAGGTAGCTACTAAATACGTGATTACATTCAGAAATAAGCGGGATGTACATGGGTGAACTCGGTCTTGGCTTGATTCATGAAGGGATTGACATTCTTGAGTTACAATACATATTATGTAGTTGTTTTTAAACTGTAATTATACATCTGCTTTGTGAAATCGTGGTAATTGTGTTTTTCGTCTGTCCAT
Organism: Chaetoderma sp. LZ-2023a; assembly: GCA_034401795.1. Lineage (NCBI taxonomy): Eukaryota > Metazoa > Mollusca > Caudofoveata > Chaetodermatida > Chaetodermatidae > Chaetoderma > Chaetoderma sp. LZ-2023a. Next base: position 55,787,229 of record CM067372.1, read on the forward strand.
CATTCCTTCCTGTGTTGTCTTGTCAATGTTTGTTACAGTCTACTTTGTATATGTTAATGAATCTATCCTAGTACTCTGATCAGGTATCGAGGTAGAAGAGCTATCGGTTTTTTGTCTCGCCTACACAGCAGAAAGCAAGACATATGTGTCACTTTTCCAATGGCGACGAAGGCGCCGTCACCAATGTTTTTGCGTTTGGCAAAACTTATCAGCTTATATTTCAGGATTGGTTAATCCTATTGGAACTAACCTTGGATACATTGTTACGTATATTGTTAGGAAGCGGTATGTTGATACTGAGGTCACAAGGTCAAGCTCACTGATCTTGATACAAAACTTATATTTCAGTGTTGATTAATCATATTGGAACTAAACTTGGATGCATTGTTACCTATAATGTTAGGAAGAAGCATGTTGATACTGAGATCACAAGGTCAAAGGTCAATGTCATTGCGATCTTGATACAAAACTCTGTTTTTTCAATGTAAAAGGAAGGGAAAAGGGGAAATGCTGTTTATTGGTAATTTCATACAATATTAAATAAACTACCATCGGTAAAAAATGGAAATGAATCGGGATTATTTGAGAAAAAGCAAATACTAAATCTAGGAGCGCTTAACTTGGAGCCAATTAGTGACTTCACTGGTGCTTCGCACTCCGTCGTGTGTCAACTGTGTATGCAGGTATACTGCATAGGCCTACCTGAATATAACGAAAGCACACCTGAATATAGTTTTGTAAGCAGTCTGAATAGTATTCTTTATAGGCGCTGATGTAGAGCGATTAACTCACTACTGCTACTTCACTATTGATCCTTTTGAAAGCGTTATATTTGAGTCACTTTCTGGTTGAAGCAACAAGTTTCGGTCAAAATGATTTCAAAATACACTGCTTGTTTCCAAGGTCCCAATATGATGCCGACTGAATATTTTGAAATTTGTGTGACTGAATGCAGACCCTGTCTCTTGAAACAACGGCTTTCGGTCAAATTGTTTTAAAACTGGACAGTATATTACCTGTAGGATGTAGTGGCTAATCAGCTTAGCGTGACTATAACTGAGCTTATATGACCGGCTATAGCGGGTATTATTTATTTGCTCGGCATACACCAGAGTGCATAGGTCCAGTTGTGTCACTAATTGGTTCCCGCCAGAATGACATAAATGGTATTTAGCTGCTTTTTACTAATTATTCCGATTGATTTTTCACTGGAGGCTATAGGTTGATTATTATATAAAGCTGTCATTTAAGAGCATAGGTTAGTTCCCTGATCCTTTAAGTTTTTGCATTTAGTAAAACTTTTTGGCTTATATTTCAGGATTGATGAATCCTATAATGTTAGAAAGCAGCATGTTGATACGGAGGTCAGAAGGTCAAAGGTCAAGGTCACTATTACCTTGATACAAAACTGTTTTTTCAATGTTACGTTTTTGTGTTTAGCAAAACCTCTCAGCTTATCTTTAAGGATTGGTTAATCTTATTTAAACTAAACATAGATACATTGTTATCTATCATGTTAGGAAACAGCATGGTGACACTGAAATCACAACATCGAAGGTCAAGGTCACTCTAACCTCTACAAAACTTAAGTTTTTGTGCTTAGCAAATCTTATCCTGTTATATTTTGGGATTGCTTAACCCTAATGGAACACAACTTGGGTACATGGTTGCTTATGCCAAGAGGATACGGAATAGTGACATGGAAGTCACCTTGTCAAAGGTCAAGGCCATTCTAATATTGCTATTTGACCTCTGTTTTTTCAACCTTAAGTTTTTCCATTCTGCAAATCAATTATATTTCAAGATTGGTTAATCCTATTGGAACTAAAATTGAATACATGGTTACCTATAATGTTTGGAAGCAGCATAATAACACGGAGGTCACAAGGTGAAATGTCAATGCCACTGTGACAAACAGGAAACAGACGAGATATTTAATTCCGCTGAATTCTTGTTTTCTCTACACCAACTCATGTACTGGCGATAATATTTGACACATGGCTTCTCCTTGACAAGAAACAGTAGATTATATTTTAGAATCCTGCCGCTACCTAAGGATCAAGTGTGAAACCGGTTGAGGAGTGGATGAGACTCATTGTGTGTTGGTGAATAATTCATTAACCACAATTTCCTCAATACCACAAAATTACCTAGTATATACAACAAATTTTCAGTAACTCTGATCTCAAAATAATCCCAGTCATTTAATTATTTTTAAAACTGAGTACAGAACATTGCTTATTTCACATCAAGAGTATACTTACCACCCTGATACTCTATGATATTTCCCAAATATCGACCTAGCGTCAATAAGACTCAGAATTAAAATGAAACCGCCCCCACTGTGCAGGTTACTCATCTGACAGTCCAGCGGATGTGCCGCCCAAACTCGCACATGCGCAGGACTGTCTCATTCTCGTCTAAAATTATTGACCTGCCAACGCATGTTGCGCTTTGTATTTTCAGATACATTTAGCTGATTTGTGATGTGTTTCACATGTATCCTTCATCTGGACAATTATTTATACTTGATTTCTGGGTCCAAATAATTTATTATGAGTTTGCAGAGGGAATTATTACCATAAGAAGTAATTCTCCCCCCACCACAGGGTTTTGATTTAGGATTAGGTATTCCTGTTGTTGTTCAGTAGACTTCACTCGTTCTTCAGGAGTTTATCTTCTGAGGTTAAGTATGGAGAGTAAGTTTTCAGTCATTTTATTTCTAAAACATTTTTTCAATATTTTTTGACTTGTTGTTGTGTTGTTTATCTCTTGATGGCTTGCATAGGTTCATTGTGTTTAGAAAGTTCAACTACTAATGAATCTTTGTTTGAGTGTTGAGTCTAGCATTCGCCTCTCAGGTATTCAAGTTCAAATTATCTCCCTTTCTTCACGAAGAAGAGGAAGAAGTTTAGGGCTTGTTTACTTTTGCTCAGGTCCATAGTTTATCTATGGGCATGGCTTATCTTTTTTTATCTAGGGGTTTAAGTTTCCTTAGGGAAATTATTAGCCTTCTGTAACTGGTTTTTTGGTTCGTCATAACTAAAAGCTAATTGTTTCCGTTTGGATTTCAGAGGGTTGTTGAAAACAAATGCCCTTTCTGCCACCGGTTCGTCAACGCCCACTTTTTTCCTCATGACCGCACTAAGTGAAGTACATGTGGGCCCTTGCTTAATTGCCATATATGTGAGTCATTGCCGGTGGAGATTTTCACTGATTTCCTGAATCGGCAGGTGAAGGATCGGGTGGGCGATGAAAAGAGGCATCTTGATAAGGAAGTATGTGGTAAGAAGAGGAAGGCGTCCATGCCAGACATGGAGGCCTTCCATTTGGAAATGATGGGAGAAATGAAGAAAACAATCACGGATCTTGTCCTGGAGTTGCTTCGCAGCTTGCTTCCCCGTTCAAGTTCGTCATTGTCTTCCTCATTTCCTCCCAGACAGAGTGTTCCCATCTCTGGGGCTGGTTCTGTTAGGATGCCAGTTATCGATGTAGACCCAGAGATGGCTCCCGCTGGTTCGGCGCTGAGGCTTGCCTTGCCTGTGGACCCGGGAGCGAAAGCCATGGCCTCGGGCGTCCACTTATCGGTCACCCTAGAGCAGCCAAATGCTAAGGGTATCAGCGCCTCACGCAATATCCCTCCTGCCCAGGCAGAGTTTGATCCCTTTTCAAGCTTGGTGTCCAATCTTTCTGGTCAGGAAGAAGAGGACACTGTTGTGGCCTGCCGATGGCCACGGAATGGAAATAACACCCCCCCCCCCCCCCCCCCCCCCCGACCAAGGGGGGCAAATGGGTGACCTTTTCCGTGGAGTAGGCTCAATAGCTAGGCCGGCTTGGTTGTACATACCGTATCCCTCGGCTTGCCGAGAGTTACGAGGAGGAAGGCCCGGAATATGAGGTCATGCATTTAGCCCCCCCCCCCATAACGCCGTAGATCCGGCTCCTGGAATAGCCATGGCACAAGCCATGCCAGCCCTTGCGGGTCCATATAGTTTCCATGGCTTTCTATGAGTATCTCCAGTTCCACCTGTTACCCCACCAGTTAATGTGGTTGAGGACGACGAAGGCCCTAAGCTCGTCGAACATTCACAGGTGGCCACTGAGGAGGACTGGCTGGATGCCTGCCAATCGCTGGTAGGCATCAAGCCAGAACTCCAGGTAGATCCACCGCCTTGCCAGCGAGACCAGCACCCGTGGTTGGAAGGGAAGCCCATGACGAGCACGATGCCATCTCTCCCATGTGCGGAACATATCATGGATATATTCACTGCGGCAGAGGCGTCCATTCAGCCGAATGGACGACTTGCGAAGGCCCCTCGCAAGGTGGCACGACGCTGCCATATTAGTTCTAATCTTTATCGGAAATATGGCATCGTTGCAAAGCCATGCATGGATGCGCAGGCAGGGTCCTGGTATGACATGGGTCCCTTGTGCGCTAGCGCTGTGCGCAACGCAAATTCCGCATTGCGGGACACGGAGGAAAGTACAGGCGGAGGGGGCCATCTCGGCTCTCGTACGTTTCCCAGCTGCTACGGGGGTAGTAGCGGCATCCATGGCCCGCCAAGCATCTCCTCTAACAGTCCAGAGAGCCATCCAGGTTGGCATTAACTTGGCACTGGATTGTATGACGAGATCTGTAACCAGAAGTTTACGGGTGAGGTGCACTTGCCCTGGACAATTTGTGCCCCTTGCAGGATCTGTATATTTGGTTTCTTCGGATGCCGATATCAGGTCCAGGGTTGTTTGGAGGTGAAGGATGCCTGCACCTGTAACAAACCGTAAACCTGGTGAACAACCAGAGGGCGCTGCATGAGTGTGAAGTGCTCCGCAGGGAGCGCGATCGTGCAGCTCCACCTGCCTTCCACCCTCAGTCGGCTAGAGGTGGTAGTGGCCCTGTCAGTGGCCAACCACCAATGCAGCGTCAACCATAACAACACCAGCGTAAGCCAGCTAGGGGGGAGGGCAGGCTCCTCCAGCGCAACCCGCCAGGCAACCCGCGTACCGAGGTGCATGTGGTGCAGGCAGAGGAGCGCAAGATTCTGGTCATGGGTGTTGAGCCTGATGGGCCGGCACCCACAAGGATCACACCAGTGCTTCTAGGACAGCAACGAGAGACAGGGCAGCTCTTTCACATTTCGGGGCCACCTCCATCCTTAGGTGGACCTGTAGGAGGCTGTCTGCCTTCCACATGCAAGAGTGGGAGTGGGTTACTCAGGACCGCTCAGTATTGCGATGGCTTTCAGTCAGTTACCATCCCAACTGGATATCAAACCAGCCATCGCACCTGTCCCTGGTTATGATCTGGACTCAAAGTCCATGAGATCCATATCAGTGGTTGTGCATAGAGGAAGAAATTCAGTCCCTTATACAAAAACATGCAATTCAACCCACACAAAACTGTCCGGGCTAGTATTCAACCATATTCCTAGTGACAAAAAGCACTTGAGGGTGGAGGCCAATTCCCAACCTTAAACTTCTCAACAGATTTATCCTCACACCAAGTTTCAAGATGGAAACTGTAAGAACCGTGTTAGCAGGATTGAGGAAGTGAATGTGGACAGCATCAATAGACCTAAAAGATGCATATTTTGACATTCCCATTGCGAAGAGCGTTCGTTGGTTCCTGAGATTTGAATTTCAGGGCCGCTATTGGGAATTCAGGATTCTCCCATTTGGAATTTCATCATCTCCTCGGGTCTTCACTCCAGTGGTCCTACCTATGATGTCATTCCTCCGCAGGAGACACATAGCAGTCCACACGTACAGAGATGACTGGCTGTTAAAAGCACACAATCAAGAAAGTTTATCAGCAAATCTGGAGATAGTTTTGAAAACTCTTACAGATCTAGGCTGGATAATCAACTTTCAATAATCAGAGCTTGACTCCATCCCAGAAGTTTGTTTACCTGGGCATGTTCTTCAATCCAGAGGCAGGCTATGTTTACCCTTCTCACGAGAGAGTAGAAGTACTCATCTCGTTATGTCCTGGCATGGGTCTACTTGAGAATGCTGGGGTTGATGGTTTCTCTGGAACCAGTCATTCCACAGGCAGCCTTACGCCGGCAGCCTATCCAGTTATTTCTCATGACACAGTGGACCCAGAGTACAGGATTGCTGGATGTCAATGGTGGAACCTCTTATTCACCACCTTCAATGGTGGATGAAAAGAGAAAATCTCCGGGCGGGCATGACATTGTCACCTCCCACCCTCAATTAACGATGTACACAGATGCATCAATGGAGGGATGGGGAGCTTGCCTGGAAGAAGACAAAGTATGAGGGCTTTGGAATCTGGATCAGTCACAAGAACATATCAATCTGCTAGAAATGCGACCAGTAGTCTTAGCCATACTTCCTCAAGAAGGTCAGGGGCAAGATTGTTCTGGTTCGATCAGACAATACAACAGTAGTGACTTACATAAACCGCCAGGGCAGAACAAAGTTGCCCAGTCTCAGTATGATGACATGGAAACTGCTTTGCTGGTGCCTAGATCATGGGATTTCCCTGAAAGCAGTTCATATTCCGGGAAGGCTAAATCTATTAGCAGACTCATTGAGCCGAAGAATGAGCATTCTTCCCGTGGAATGGCAAGTAAATCAAGGTGTGGCAGACCGTCTGTTCAACCACTGGGGCAAGTCCAACATAGATTTATTCGCAACGAACAAGAATGCGAAGATGACGACGTACGTCTCTCCGATTCCGGATCCGAGATCTATCGCAATAGATGCGCTATTGCTATCAGTAGGGAGGGAATGTATGCAATCCTGATTCCAAAAGTTCTCCAGAAAATCAGGCAGCAGGAATGCCAAGTGCTTCTGATTGCCCTAAATTGGCCAAGCCGATCATGGTATATGGATCTGCTGGACCTTCTGGTCTGCAATCCTGTTCCTCTGCCTCTGATGGACCACATAATCTTCCAGAGCAATACCTTGCACAACAACCCAGTCAACTTTTCCAATTGACTGCATGGATATTGTCAAGGAATCAGCAGTTAAGGAGAGCTTTTCTGAGTAAGCAGCCATGTTTATGGCAAGAGCCAGAAGGGGGGTCAATCTCCAGAGCATATAATTATAAAATCAACAGATTTGCTGAATGGTGCTGAAAAAGATGTATTAATCCAATGGATGCATCTATTCAGATAGTAGCCGATTTCCTCTGTCACCTTTTTGATGCCTATAGCCTCAAGCCTAACTCTATTGCTGGCTACAAGTCAGCTTTAATGTCAGTTATCCCTTGCTTGGCTAATAGGGGACCCCAGTGATTCCGTCTTGGAGTTTATCGTTAGTACTTCAAGTATTAGCGGATAAACACTTTGAACCACTAAGCTCCATTTCCATGAAAATGTTGATGCTTAAAACAGTTTTTCTGATTGCTGCAGCTTCAGCCAGACAAAGAAGTGAAATACATGCTTTGTCAGCAGAGCCAAACCATCCTACCTAGAGCTAACTTTATGGCGAAAACCAGTCTTTAAAATATCCTGGTCAGCCTATAGTTTTACCCGCTTTGACCAGGTTTGATCCTAATTCAAAGGCTTTGTGTCCTGTCCATGCATTAACATGTTATAAACAACGTACAGAGGAATGGCGGATGGACCCTAGTGCTTTATGGGTATCTTACATTGAACCCCATGTGAGAGCTTCAAAAGGTACCATTTCTAAGTGGATTGTGGAGTGCATCGAGCATTGCCACAAAGCCGCCTTGGGAAAACAAGTTGACATGGCCAGTGACATCCACAGCTCTGTTTAATGGAGTGCCGGTGGATGACATTATGTCAGTAGCACAATGGCATTGTGAGTCTAGTTTTACCGATCATTACCTCAGTGACACGTCAAATCTGCTTGCCTTATCGATTTTACATAAACGTTAAATCTGTATATGTTTGTAAATATTGTTAATAAGGCTGTTAACTCACATATAGTGCAATTAAGTGGGGGAATCCCCACTATTCCGTACTGTACCTATCATCGCCAGCGGTGATTAAACGGAAACGTGTCAAAATAGGTTAGTCTTATATTTGGTGATTGTTATTTTTTGTCACGTTTGAATTAGTTACTAATATGGTGATGGTTCATATTTTTTGTGGTTCCATCTGAGAGTATACGAAATGAAGCTTTCGTCCGATGTCTTATACAACTTTAGCACGAGTACTTAGAGAGCGTGTAGGACATTGACGTCATCACTCCATTTTTACAAAAGAGGGGGGAGCGCATGTTAAACGGTCATTACTCTCAACATCAGTCATGTTATCTGATGTCCAAGTCATTTCCTGATTGTGTTTTCATAGGAAATTTCAGATGTTTTTTGTGCTCCAAAAGCAAAAGAGCCTGCTCTTCCAGTGATGAGCCGGTCTTTTGACCTCGTCTCCCTCCCGCCGAATTCACTTTCGAATTCTGGCTATATCATAGAATATCAGGGTGATAAGTATACTCTTGATGTGAGATAAACGAAATCACAGATTTCTTTTTCACGAGAGAGTTGATACTTAGCACCCTGATATGATCCCGGCCTCTCCGCCCCACAGAGGCTCGGTCTATCAGCGTTTTATGTTGCAATTTGTCAGCCAATAATTTGGAATAGAAAGAGACAGCCCGGTGCATGTGCGAGTTTGGGCTGTCAGATGAGTAACCTGCCCAGTGGGAGCGGTTTCTTTTTAATTCTGAGTCTTATTGAAGCTAGGTCGATATTTGGAAAATATCTTAGAGTATCAGTGTTGTAAGTATCAACTCTCGTGAAAAAAGAAATCCGTGATTTTGTTTAGATAATAGACATATTCTTCAGTCAAAGTGATAAAATAGAGGAATCCATTTCTAGCTCTGCCAAGCCCATTTCTAGCTATGCCACACCCATTTCTAGCCATGCACCACCAACTTTGTACATGCGCTGGAATCAATATAAGTCGTTGAAACCTGAATTCCCAGAATGTAAATATCAATGTAATTATATACGGGTAAACTGTTGAATATTTTGAAACTAATTTGATTGTGGCCTATTTCCGCTTGTTGCAATAGCTCCCTCTCAAATTGGGTTCAGAATATTCAACATTATGTTTTAAATTGTAAATACATCAAAGACAAACAATTTTTACACTTTTGCGACAGACCATATCGAGTTTCACGACAGAGCTACTCCATTTTTATTGTAGCATCAGCTAACAATTGACATATTTGATTATGACGTCAGATACTTGAGCGGCAGATTGGATTCCTCTATTGTGATTGTCTACTAAGTAAACAAACTTTCATTTTCAGGTCACAGTACTTTGCTATTGATCCTGCATCAGGAAATTTAACCACTACTGCCATTCTGGATCGAGAATCAATGGAGCGTGTTAATTTTGTGATTGAGGCTTACGACAGAGGAGATCCATCACTAAGCTCAATTGTTCCCGTGCTCGTCTTGATAGAAGATACCAATGATAATGCACCATACTTTGATTTCCCCAGTGTTACTATTACTGTTGAAGATGGTACCACACCTATAGATCTATATACAGTAAAGGTATGCTTAAAAGCATATTATCAAAATCTTAAGAAGATTGTGTTTAGTTTTGCACAATCTGTAGCAAAGCTGAGAATTGCTCAACATCACGATCCAATACACCTTTCCCCCATTTATGTCATTATGCTGTGATTCCCCTAAATCAATGGTCAGAACAAAACTGCTGGCTAGTAACGCCGCCAACAAACCGCTAACCCACGTTGAGTTACTTTTGCGCTAAAATACACTGCAATCTAAACCATTCCTATGATAAACTAAAATCATTATAATATTTAAAACTTGTCAAAGTATAGCAGATTGGATTGAACTCACTTTAGGCAACAACAATCGTTAAACATAACATTTATATAATCAAGCATGATCATAATGAAAATGTTTCAATTATTATCATAATGTTCTATCAGGCTCATGATTTGGATAGCAGTGCTGTGAATCGTGAGATGACGTACCAAATCATTAGAGGAGATGAGAATGTGTTCTCTGTTGATCAATCATCAGGTGGTATTTCTGCCAGGCGGCGCTTGAATCTGGAGGATGCCACACACCGTGGTTGGTACAGTGTGGTGGTTCAAGCCACCAATACTTTACAATATGCTAATGATAGTTTAGTGGATGCCCACTTGACAGTCAATATAACAATCCTGGTAAGTGTCTGCATTGTTGGTGTGGTAGCCTTACAACCTGTAATCTACTAATAATGATAACACGTTTCAATGGTGGTACCTCTGTGTTTATTAACATTTAACCAGCTCTGGCACAAGTGTGCTTCAGCAGGTCTAAAATGGCCCCTAGCAAACATATTTAAGTGAGAAATAATGTCTAAAAAGGATAAAGTTAGTCGTCGTAAATCGTTTCACCTTTGAGTCTATATCATGGTATGTGCATAATAACTTGCCAACGGGTTTGTAGATACTCTTTCTGTTAGTGTTTAAGCTATTGAATTACCTTTTAGTAAAATTTGTCATTGCTACACTAACCTAATCGGAGAGCAGTGAAGTTTCAATTGTCTGATGATTTTAGGAATCTGATTCTGGCTAAGTTATACTTTTAGGCCTACTATGTCTGTACCGGTCCTGCTTCATACACATCATTAGTACTTAGTGAACATGATTCTTAAAGTGTAAGTGCGCTATATTGACATATTTTATGTCTGCCGAATATTTTGTATTTGGAAACTCCTGCAGGTAACTATTTTGATTGTCTACTCTTCTGCAGGACAGAAACACTGAACAACCAGTATTTTTGAATAGATCATACTCCTTCCTTGTGCCTGAAGATCAGCCAGTCGACTCAACTGTGGGCCGGTAAGTTAACCCCTTAATGGTAAGGATTATTTAAGAAACTGCGTTTTCCCTTACTGAATGTCCATTTTCAGGCCAATAGAACACAGTTTTTTTCAATTTACACTGGAATGCCTGGCTCGGTTATCGAGCCAGTCATTGCAGTGGTAAATTTTCAAAAATAGTCTTCTGTTGGCCTGCAAATGAACATTCCCCAACACAACACCAAAGGCTGGTTTTTGCCGGCTTGACCAGAAATGGATTAATAGAGGGATCCATTTCTAGCTCTGTCCACCCGTTACTAGCTAATCTTCACCCACTGTGTATGTACATATGAATCGGTTTCAACACTTAGAATCCTGAATTCCTAGAATCCTAATTTGAAGGTAAATCTACAAGTCAACTTTTGAATATTTTGAAACTAATTTGACTGGGAGCTATTCCTGCAACAACTCCAAGTCAAATTTATTTCAAAATAGACATCAAAATGTTTATTAAATTATGAATTTATTAAAGGCATACATTTCAGACACTTCAGGATTTAAAAATTCAGATCTGGTTCTGATAAAATGTCAGATTCATGGATATTTTAGAATCTACCGTACTGATCAGATTTTGCTCAAGTATTAGTGAGAGAAAGGCTGTTATCATTATCTGTTACTGTTACGTTATCATACCCCAACTTTGGTGTAGATTAAAAAAAAATTCAATTAAAAACAAATGTGACAAAAATGTGTGCCTGAGGGTCTGAAATCTCTGATTGCTGCTGTGTGTAATGAGCTATGCCCCGCCCATCTCTAGCTAGTGTTGGGATCAATCAATCCCTGCACTCACTGACTATGAATTTCCAGAAAACTATACAGGTAAGCTGTTGAATATTTTGAAACTAATTTGACTGGGTGGGCACTAAATGGTAAAGATATACAATTCGTACAATGTGTCGGATTATTAAGCATTAAAGACGGACTAAATTCATCCCATAATTAATGATGATGTCATCCTACACATCACTTACTTGATAATGACATCATATGACGACATGATGGATGGATAAACTGGAAAGGTCCATTAAAAAAGCTTTTCCTTAAATGTGTTTGTTGATGAGATGTTAATTTGTTGATCTCGCCTTTCAGCATAGAAGCAATAGATAAAGACACTAGTCATGGCTTTCAAAAGGTGCACTATGAGATATCTGCAGGAAATGATGCAGGCGTGTTTGATATCACTGATGCAGGAGAAATCATCCTTAAGATTCAGATTGACAGAGATGATCCAAGCAGTCAAATTGAGTACAATATTACGGTATGATGGTATCTGAAAAGTAATATAGGGAATAATTAGACTCAGTTCCTATTATTAGAGTAATTAGATTTTAGCTCGACTTTACGAAGTAAAACGCGCTATTGCGATACTCTGTACATTGCCCGGTGGTGGGGTCGTCGTCCAGTTTGCATTTAGCTCAACTTTTCTGTTTATATCTCATGTTTGGTTAATCATACTGAACCCAAACTTGGGAACATGCTTCCTTACAATGACAGCATCTCACAATGATCTTGGGATCTACGGTTAAGGTGACTGACTGGTAAAAACCTAGTTTTTTCAGCTTTAACATTTTCCGTTTAGCTCAACTTTTCTGTTTATGTCTCATGTTTGGTTAGTCATACTGAACCCAACTTTGAACACATGCCTCCTTATAATGATACAGCATCACACAATGACGTTAGGGTGAAAAGGTCAAAAGTCAAGGTCAATGTGACCTTGGTAAAAACCTTGTTTTTTCAACATTAATGTTTTCTGTTAAGCTCAAATTTTCTATTTAGATCTCATGTTTGCTTATTCATACTGGACCCAAACTTGGACACATACCTCTTTATAATGACATGGCATCACACAATGATTTTGGGGTCAAAAGGTCAAGGTCATTGATGCATGGCGTCCAACTTCCATCCGTCAACCTTTTTTAAATAACGCTACTCATTAACCGCTTGGCGAATTTCAACCTAATATGGTGGGAAGGTCCCTAGGGGGGAGATGTGGTGGGGGTGGTGACGCAGTGTGGTATAGAACATATATAGAAAATTTTGATTGGATAATTCTTTGGGTGAAAATCTTAGATTTTATGAAAGATTTACCGAAAATTGTCAAATCGCTACTCCTCATTAACCACTTGGCGGATTTCAACCTAATTTGGCTGGACGGATCCTAATCTTTTTGACTTCAGATCATGTATACAGAATTTTGATTGGTCAATTTTTTTTGTATAAAAAGCTTTGATTCTTTTTTTAATTTACCAGAAATTGTAAAAAGCTACTCCTCTTTAATCACGTGGCAGATTTCAATTTACTTTGGCTGGAAGGCCCCTATTGAGGCTAGACTTCAGAACTTGTATACAGGATTTCACATCATGAGAACATACTTACCTCCCTAACACTCTTGATATACTAGTATATCGGCTCTAAATTCAATAATATTCAGAATTATAAAAAGTTGGGTGCCCCTAATGGGCAGGTGGAAGTACACAGTCATGCACATGACAAACACCACCCTCTGCGCATGCGCACACCGGTACTTCCGTTTTCTAATATATTGGCTGGAAGCAACTGGTGGAAATTCCTCACAGGCGCTTTTCTGAATTCATAAGAGAACAATACATCCAAATCTATCATGGCTGATGCGAAAATGTCAGAGGAGCCCTCCTCGTCATCATCCAAGGTGACATTGTTCCTGGCTTTTATTTGAGACTTGTAACTTTCGTGTGTTACCGGTTTTCGTAGCGGCCTTTTTTCGGCGGTACCGCGTTTTCAGGCGCTGGGAATCCTTGTAAATTTTTTCCCAGCGCTTAGGGCTAATAAACTCTTGTGTTTTATGCTTACAGGTCGGTCTTGTGTCTATACAAGGTTGTCTGGTCTTCTCTGGAAGGTGTTCACGTCCCAGGATGACTTATCATCGTGATATGTCTAAGGGTTGGAGATATAATATATTAATAAATAAAATATCTCCTTCCTTTTGTCCCATCCCCCCTCATCAGTTCTTCTGGAAGAGGAGTCTCGGCGGATGGATGGACGTGTTTCCTGCACAAGAGGATGGTTGCCTGTGCCCAGGCTAAGGGAGTTATTAATTATGGCGCATGATTATTTGAAAATAATTACATTTTCTGCTGCCGTTTGCTATTGCACTATTTTCTCTCTTGCGTGTGCATGGGTTCTCGAGTATATATAATTTAATATTATATTAGTCGAGAGCTGAGAATGTCTGGAGATCTAGATATTTCTTACATAAATCTGACGTCCCCTCTCCTGGTAGGAGCTTTTGCATAGTGAGGTTTGATGTCATAATCAACCAGAGTTTCTCTTTCCTTGATGTCATAATCTTAGTTTGGAGAAGTCGGTGATGTGTTCATCCCCTGTTTATTAAGAAGTGTAGAGAGATCTAGATAGTCAGGTTCTTTCTCTCTCTCTCTCTTAATCTATAAAGAGTGGGGTTCTGGTTGTATTTGGAGTTATTAACTAGAGAAGTCGCCTGTCCCGTCAGGGTGGTCGTATTAGTGGATGTCTTCTCTCGTGGTTGTTTTGGTTTCTTCTTAAAAGATCCATTATCAAGGCTTTGAGACTGTCATACTCATTGTCTTCGTATCCGTCTTTTCAGAAGTGTCCGTCCTGCCTCAAGTCTATGAAGGCTAGATTCTTCCCCCACCCTTGCCATCTGTGTTCAGCTTGTAGGCTGTCCAACAAATGTGTTATTTGTGAAAAGTGGGGAGGGATCTAACCTCTGAATTCTTCTCTTTACAGGCGAGGATGATGGCAGAGGAGGGGAAGAAACCAAAGAAGGACGGTAAGAAGAAGGCCTCGGAGAAGAGTGGTCTCGAGGCCTTCAAGAGTGAGTTGGTGAGTGAGATGCGCAGGACTTTGAAAGACCTGATGCCTGACATGATTCGCGGCATGTTGCCTGGCACAGGTGTTTCAACTTCCTGCGCGTCGACCTCGGTGCAGGTAGCCCCCGTCCCTGGATCATGGCCTATTAGCTCGGACAATGCGTTTAGTGATCCATGGGCGGCCGTCTTGGACCCAGGCTTGATGTTCGCATCGCCTGGGGTGCCAGCGGCGCGAGAAGCATCAGGCGGGACCCGACCAACGGGCCTGACCACGATCACTCGCGGAGTACACTCGTCATCTGCCTTTGAGCAGTCTCCTGGTCAGTCTGGGTTAGTTTTCCTTACTAATCCAGAGTCTAACTTTCCTGACCAGGAAGATGATGAGGACTACCTGCTCGGTCCACAGGTGGATCATGAAGACATGGATGTGAGCGCCTACACTCCTCTGTTGGGGAGCGTGAACGCTCGCACCTATGGCACTGTTCCCTCGGGAGCAGGTTTCATGGTTCAGCCTGTGGCCCGCTTTGGAGCAGACGGCCGGCCGTATAAGATTCCACGGTTGGACGTGGAATCTCACACGGACGTTCCAGGCCGCGCTGGTGTGTGTAACCCCCCTCGCACAAGCGCGGCCTTGGAGCTTGGTTTGCCTATGGAGAATGCTATGCCGGCCCTCGCGGGCCCGTATACGTTCCCTGGGCAGCCAGGTTCGTCTATAGCCTCCTCCTCGGCCATACCTGCAAATGCCATTGAGGATGACGAGGGCCCGTTGCTCGTCGGCAGTTCGCAGGTAGCCACGGATGAAGACTGGTCGGAGGCGTGTGCGTGGCTCCTCGCTGTAAGACCAGAGCTCACCGTGGACGAGACGGTCGCCGGTAACCCGCGGGCGTGGTTACAGGCGAAGCCGTTGGCCAGCACGGCTCTGTCTCTGCCGTATGCTGAACATATCTTAGATATGTTCACGGCGGCAGAGGAGTCGATCAGGCCGAAAGGTCGCCTCGCGAAGGCCCCCCGCGAGGTAGCTAGGCGATGTCGGGTTACTGCCAGTCAGTATGCTCGGTATGGCCTGGCGCCCAGACCGAGCGCGGATGACCGCGCCGCTCTGGGCGAAGATACGCGGCCGGGTTCCCGGGCTGACACGGCTATGCGCTCGGCGAATGCCGCCTTGCGCGACACCGAGGAGAGCTCGCGAGCAGCGATCAGTGTGCTGTCGCATGTCTCTCAGCTGCTGTCGGGGGTGTTGGCAGCGTCGGTGCAGCAACATCCTAGTCCCGTGACAGTCCAACGAGCCATCCAGGATGGCATCAACCTGGCGTTGGACTGTCTGACTAGGTCGGTCACGAAGTCGCTGAGGACGAGGCGCACTTTTGCACTGGACAATTTGTGCCCGTCTCAGGAGCTCAAGTCGCGCTTGATGCAAGCGCCGATGGCGGGCCCTGGACTCTTTGGAGGTGAAGGTTGTCGGCACCTCCAGGAGACGGTGACTTTGGTGAACAACCAGAGGGCGCTGCGGGCACAGTTTGAAGTGCTGCGCAGGGAACACGTGCATGTTCAGCCCTCGGCTGCTCGACAGCCGTACGCTCGTGGCGGGGCTGGCAGTGTCAGAGGCCAGCAGGCCGGCCGGTTTCAGAGACCGCGTCGGCTACGCCAGCAGCAGCGTGCTGTTGTGCGACAGCCGCGCCTCAAGCGCAGCCTGCCAGACAGCAGCCCGCGCGCCGTAACCGGACCTGATGCAAGAACATTTTTTCCGGTTATCACAAGTACCACTGGGGTGTTGCCACTCGTATCAGAGACACACCCACTTCTGAAGTTTATGGGTACCCCGTCAACCCTAGGTGCACCAGTGGGAGGTCGTTTGACTTGTCACATTCAGAAGTGGGCGCCGTTAATTCAGGACCGCTTAGTCTTGCAATGGCTTTCGCAGGGATACAGTCCAGATTGGATAAGAGGTCCGCCGCTGCATTTGTCTCTGGTACCGGTCTGGACTCAAGTTCCACGAGATCCAGACAAGCGGTGGTGCATAGAAGAGGAGATAGATTCTCTCGTTCTAAAAGAAGCAATTCAACCGGCGCAGGATTGCCCGGGCTTCTATTCAACCGTGTTTCTTGTGGCAAAGAACACCGGGGGGTGGAGACCAATTCTCAACCTCAAGCCTCTAAACAAGTTTTTAGACACTCCGACTTTCAAAATGGAAACAGTGAGATCGGTGTTGTTGGGGTTAGAGAAGGGGATGTGGACAGCATCTATAGATCTCAAGGATGCTTACTTCCACATTCCAATTGCAAGGAGGTTTCGTCGGTTCCTGAGATTTGCTTTTCAGGGACGCCAATGGGAATTCAAGGTTCTTCCATTCGGCATCTCGACGGCTCCAAGGGTCTTCACTCGAGTGGTACTTGCTATCACGGCATACCTCCACAGGAGAAATATACCTGTTCACACTTACATAGACGACTGGTTGCTAAAAGCACACAACCCAGAAAGTTTGACAGCAAATCTGGAGATAGTCTTGGAAACTCTCACAGATTTAGGCTGGATGATCAACTTTCCGAAATCAGAGCTGACTCCATCCCAGAAGTTTGTTTACCTGGGTATGTTCTTCGATCTGGAGATAGGATATGTTTATCCGTCCCAGGAGAGAGTGGAAAATCTCCTCTCGTGTATTCAGTTGGTGTGCAACAGTCGTTATATTCTAGCACGGGTCTATCTGAGAATGTTGGGTCTGATGGTTTCAATGGAACCAGTCATTCCTCAGGCGGCCTTACGCAGGCGGCCGATTCAGTTGTTTTTCATGACCCAGTGGACGCAGAGTTCAGGATCACTGGACTCGCGCATTCAAGTGTTGGACCATCTCATTCAGCACCTTCATTGGTGGATGGAGAGAGGAAATCTCCTGGCGGGGGTCATGCTGACCCCTCCCCACCCTCAAGTAACGATGTTTATGGATGCATCGATGGAGGGTTGGGGAGCTTGCCTGGAAGAAGCCACTATATCAGGGCTTTGGAATCTGGAACAGTCAAAGGAGCATATCAACATGCTAGAACTGCGGGCTGTAGTTCTAGGCCTGGAACACTTCCTAGGGGAGGTGAAGGGAAAATTTGTGATGATACGTTCAGACAATTCTACAGTAGTGAGTTACATAAACCGCCAGGGCGGAACGAAGTCGCCCAGTCTCTGTATGATGACATGGAAGCTGCTTTGCTGGTGCATGGATCATATGATCACCTTGAAAGCAGTTCATATTCCGAGAAGGCTGAATCTGTTAGCAGACTCATTGAGCCGAAGGATGAGTATTCTGCCTACGGAATGGCAACTAAATCAATGTGTGGCGGATCACCTGTTCAATCATTGGGGAAAGCCCAACATAGATTTGTTCGCAATGAAGAAGAATGCGAAGATGACGACGTACGTTTCTCCGATTCCAGATCCAAGCGCTATCGCAATAGATGCGCTAGCTATCAGTTGGAAGGGAATGTATGCATACGCATACCCTCCAACAATCCTGATTCCAAGAGTCCTTCAGAAGATCAGACAAGAGGAATGCCAAGTGCTTCTGATCGCCCCGAATTGGCCAAGCCGATCATGGTTTACGGATCTGCTGGACCTTCTGGTTTGCAATCCGGTTCCTCTGCCGCTGATGGACGATATTATCTTCCAGGGCAAGACCCTTCACAACAATCCGTCAATGTTTCGATTGACTGCATGGATGTTGTCAAACAATCCGCAATTAAGGAGGGATTTTCTGAGCAAGCAGCCAATTTCATGGCCAGAGCCAGGAGGGGGTCAACCTCCAGAGCTTATAATTATAAAATCAACAGATTTGCAGAATGGTGCTCAAAGAGATGTATCAATCCGATGGAAGCATCTATTCAGGTAGTAGCTGATTTTCTATGTCACCTGTATGATACCTATAGTCTTCAACCTAATTCTGTTGCTGGATACAACTCAGCATTGATGACTGTTATCCCTTGCTTGGCAAAGAGGGGAAGTGATGAAGTAAGTGTTTTAAATACTCTTATTAAAGGTATGGGCAATCTCAGACCTAGAAATCCTCCACTGACACCGTCATGGAGTCTTTCTCTGGTTCTGCAGGTTTTGAGTGGTAAGCCTTTTGAACCACTTAGTGCTATATCTGTAAAATTATTGACACTTAAAACTGTATTTTTAGTGGCGGCGGCTTCAGCCAGACGCAGGAGTGAAATTCATGCCTTGTCTGCTGAGCCTGACCGTTATATAGTTACAGGTGAAGGCCTTAAGCTTCTACCTAGATTGAATTTCTTGGCTAAGAATCAATCTTTAAAGTATCCGGGTAAACCTATTATTTTACCTGCCTTAACCAGATATGATCCTGGTGCTAAAGTATGGTGTCCAGTCCGTGCTTTGAATAAGTACAAGAAAAGAACTCAGGTTTGGCGGACGGACCCATGTTCCCTATGGTTGTCATATATTGTACCCCATGGTAGGGCGTCAAGAGACACTATTTCCAGATGGATAGTGGAATGTATCCAATTCTGTCATAAGACAGCCACTGGAATCCAGGTAGATAGAGCCAAGGCTCATAGTGTCCGTGGTGTGGTAACTTCCACGGCATTATTTAATGGTGTTTCGATTGAAGACATTATGTCAGTAGCCCAGTGGCACTGTGAGTCAAGTTTTACCGACCATTACCTTCGTGACACTTCTAACCCACTCGCCGTCTCAGTCCTCAGGAAATAAAATAGTTATGCAGAGGTTTATGTTTGTAAATAGTTTGCCTCCTCTGCTATTTTCAAATATCACATTTGTTGGTAGGGTATTCCTACTATTAGCTGGTACACTTCTCCTCTTCCGGTGGGGGAAGAGATGAGTGCCGCGTCCAAGACATCAAAGGTCAGTGGTTATGACCATTTTTTTGATTTTCTGTCTTGGTGATGGTGTCATTTTATTTTTTAATATGGTGATGGTTGATGTCTCTTAATTGTGGTTTTCAGAGAGTTTTTGAAATAGAAGCAATTCTTCTTTTTCCAATGTCTAGTAATACTTTCATTAAGTATTAGAGAACGTGCTAGTCATTTAGAGCAGCGTTTTTTCCTATACCTTCCTCAGAAAGAGGGGGGGGGGAGCGCATTTGCCTTTTGATCAATCTCTCTTCATCGGTCGATTATCCGATGCAAAATTCTATTCCTGGTTGTGGTTTCAGTCACAATTTCAGATGTTTTAAATCTCTTGAGAATTCAAAGAGCCTAGCCTCTTCGAGGGTGTGCGGGTTTTCAGGACCTTGCCTCCCTCCCACCAAAATTTACTTTCAAATTCTGGTTTTTATCAAGAGTGTTAGGGAGGTAAGTATGTTCTTATGATGTGAAATAAGTAAATTTATCAAATTTCTTTTTCACGAGTGAGATGACATACTTACCTCCCTAACAGGATCCCGGCCTCGCCACCCCACAGAGGCCCGGTCCTTTGGCTATTGAATAGTTGCTTCTATGTCAGCCAATATTTAGTAACGGAAGTACCGGTGTGCGCATGCGCAGAGGGTGGTGTTTGTCATGTGCATGACTGTGTACTTCCACCTGCCCATTAGGGGCACCTAACTTTTTATAATTCTGAATATTATTGAATTTAGAGCCGATATACTAGTATATCAAGAGTGTTAGGGAGGTAAGTATGTCATCTCACTCGTGAAAAAGAAATTTGATAAATTTACTTATTTTGATTGGTTAAGTTTTTAGCTCACCTAGTTGAGCTTATCCTATTGCGATTTGTCTGTCTGTCTAACGTCTGTCATCTGTCAACAATTGTGGCACGTTTCGCCATTTGTAGATGGATTAAAACCAAATTTGGCAGATGTATTCCTTTAGGCAATATCTATTCAGGGTTATGATGATGAAGTGGCCATGTCCATTATTAGCAGAGTTATGGTCCTTGCTATATTTTCAAAGTATTGAAGCCTATGGGGAAAATACGTTTATGGCGCATTTCAGCATTTATCGATGGATTAAAACCAAATTCGGCCAATATGTTCCTTTCCTCAATATCTGTGGGAGCTATGAAGATGAAGTGGCCATGCCCACAAACAGCAGAGTTATGTCCCTTGTTATGTTTTCGAAGTATTTTCTATGGGGAAAATATGTTTGTGGTACATTTCGTGTTTCATGTTTCACATCATGAGAACATACTTTTCACTTCAAGAGTATACTTACCTCCCTAATACTTTTGATATTGCTAAATATTGGCTTTCACTCAATAAACACTCAGATTTAAAACAGTTAGGTGCCCCTACTGGGCAGGGAGTCAGAGCGTAGTCTGGCGGATGCCAGCCCCACCACCGCGCATGCGCAGACTAGCACTTCCTCTTTGCTAGATTATTGGCAAAGAGAACACACATGTTTTTCAGTCATAAGCTTTTCTTGCTCATTAACGTTGTTATTGGTGTTATTTTGGAAGTGATAAGACCTGATTTGGATGGCGGGAGGATACACTTCGCCACCGGAGGACGTTGGACCTTTAAATCAGGTGACTTCTAGTAAAATTAGCGAGTTTTCTTCCCGGTGTATTGTGTTTCCGGGACTCGCGTTTACCGTGATAAGCGCCTTAGTTAGTTGGTTTAGGTCAACTCGGTGCTACCTAGGACTAATTTCTCTTTCTGTTTCTGTCCACAGGTCTGTATGACGCTAGGTTGTGACGTCACAGTACCAGAGAATTAGTATTCTCTCCACCATGGTTCCATTTCCTACTAACACTGTCAGGTTATCTAACCAAATGAAAAATTATGCCCAGTGAGTTGGAGGCCTGGTATAAAGGTCTTCTCACTTTGCCCTCTTGTTCCAATTCCTTCCCCATGAGGTGGAGAGAGTTAAGAGGCGTGCAGATGGTGGAGTTTCCGGTTCGTCACGTTGGATGGTTTGTCTATACAAAGTGTCAGGTATCTAGTCATTGGTAATGTGGTGATGTTAATTATTGTAAACAATCAAAGGGAGATAATTAACATTTTTGCCAGTAAAGAGTTATCTATATGTATCTGATGGTTGTGTAGTCAACTTATCCATTCAGCATACAATTCGTCTTTGCACTTGGATGTTTTGTTGGGATCGAATTTTTCCTGTCACGGGATTAATGACGTCATAATCAGCTGGCTATGTATTTATTAGCAATTCAAGCGCTAGGCTGGTTTTTGATGTATATTGATCTTTATGATCGTTTTTCCTTCTCCTTGAGTTGGATTGAGTTTCTAAGCTTAACTAGTTGCTCATACTCCTTGTCCTTTGCCCTGTTTCAGGGACCGGGTTGCGCGTCCTGTGGACGTTTTATGCATCTGAAGTTCTGGCCGCATCTGTGTTATCGATGTAGCCCTTGTGGTCCATTGATTAATTGTGACATATGTAAGCACTGGGGGGGCGTGTTAATGTCCGAATTCTTGTGCTGCTTACAGGCGACGGACAAGGTGGTAGTGGTGGAGAAGAAGAAGAAGCGGAAACGAGAGGTTGTAAGTGAGAAGGGTAAGGGGAAGGTCTCGTCCGCGGTGGATATGGAGACCTTCCGGACCGAGATGTTGGGAGAGATGAGGAGGACAATAAAAGATTTGGTTCCAGGGTTGCTTCGTGGCATGCTTCCTGGACCAGATCCTTTATTGTCCTCGTCATCGGCTTCGGAGCAGGTAATCCCCGCCTCTGGATCGATTTTCCTTAGTCCGCTTCCGTTGTCCGACGATTCAGAGGTGGCCCCATTAGAGGGGGCGTTCCACGGCCCTGGCAGCAGGCTTATTGCCGCGCCGATAGGGGACCGTGGACGGTTGTCGCTGGAACCCGCTGGCTGCTTATCAGTCCAGGGGTATCCGCACGCCGCGGTGGCCAGTACCTCCTATGGCGCCGTTCCTGGTCAGCCCGGGTTAGCTCTCTTTGCTGACCCGGGGTCTAATCTTTCTGACCAGGGTGATGAGGATTACCTGCTAGGGTCGCCGTCTGACGACGTGGACATGGATGAAGACGTTTGTGCACCCCTCGCGGGGAATACAGGCGCTTTTTTCCACGGTATTACTCACCCTGGAGTAAGGTCCGCGGTTCAGGTGGTGGCCCAGGGCGCTGCTGATGGCCAGCGGTACCGCATACCTCGGCTTGCCGAGAGTGTAGCTGGTGCTGGCCGGGCCCGTGGTAGAGCTATATATACCCCGCGCTCTACCGCGGTGCCTGCTCCTGGTCAAACCAGTGATATTCTCATGCCGGTGCTGACAGGCCCGCATGTTTTCCCTGGCTTGCCAGGTGTATCAGCGTACCCGCCGTCAAGTACTGCTTGCGCTCAGGAGGAAGACGAAGGACCCCGTCTTGTAGAGCGCTCGCAGTTAGCCACGGAGGAGGATTGGTATAACGCTTGCCAGTGGTTGGTGAGCGTTAGGCCTGATCTGCCCGTGGAGCAGTCGGCTAGCCACCGTGTTCACACGCCGTGGTTAGCTGGGAATCCAACTGCTAACGCTATGCCTTCTCTGCCGCTGGCGGAGCATGTCGTTGACATGTTCAAGGCGGCGGAGGCGTCCATTAACACGAGTGGACGTCTCGCGAAGGCCCCTCGCGAGGTGGCCAAGCGTTGTCGCATCGTGCCCCTGGACTACCAGCGGTACGGTGTGGTACCCAAGCCCAGCGTGGATGACCGCGCGGCTTTGGGTGAGGATACGCGGCCAGGATCCCGTTCTGACGCGGGGGTCTTGTGCGCGAACGCGTTTGCGTTCGGCGAATTACCGCGTTGCGTGATGCGGAGGAGAGTGGGCGGGCTTCGATTGCCGCTCTGTCCCACGTCTCCCAGCTGTTACAGGGGGTAGTAACGGCATCCGCATCGCGCCAGCCAGGCCCGCTCGCGGTCCAGCGTACCATCCAGGATGGTGTTAACCTGGCGCTGGACTGTATGACGCGGGCGGTGACCAGGAGTGTCAGGGCAAGACGCACTTTTGCCCTGGACAATTTGTGCCCGTCTCAGGACCTGTATAATAGGCTACTCCGTACGCCTATGACGGGTCCTGGTCTTTTTGGAGGTGAGGGATGTCGCCACCTCCAGGAGACGGTCACCCTGGTGAATAACCAGAGGGCGCTGCGCGAACAGTTTGAGGTACTGCGTCGTGCTAACGTTCGCGCCGCGGCCCCTGCGTATCGTCCCCTGCAGGCTCGAGGTGGTGCTGGCCAAGTCAGAGGCCAGCCGCCGTCGCAGCGCCGGCCTCGGGCCGCGTGCGATTCGGCCAGCAGTGAGGGGGGCGCAGGCTCCTCAGCCGCCGTCAGCCAGGCAGCCGCCCGTGCACCGAGGTGCGCGCGGGGCGGGGCGGGTCGCGCGAGGATCTGGGCGTGGTTATCGTTCCTGACAGGGCGCTTACCGCGGTAAGGACCACGCCGGTGTGTATGGCGACGGAGACAGTGCCGCTCTTGCATGCCTTGTGTCCACCGCGGTCCCTAGGTGGACCGGTGGGAGGCCGGCTTGCCGACCACATGCAAGAGTGGGAACGGTTAACTCAGGACCGTTTAGTCTTGCGATGGCTTTCCGTGGGGTATCATCCAGAGTGGATGACAGGCCCGCCGTCGCGACTGTCTCTGGTGCCAATCTGGACTCCCGTTCCGAGAGATCCAGATCAAAGGTTGTGTATCGAGGAGGAGATAAATTCCCTCGTACAAAAAGGAGCTATTCAGCCGGCACAGAGGTGTCCGGGCTTCTATTCAACCCTGTTCTTGGTAACAAAACGCACCGGTGGGTGGAGACCGATTCTCAACCTCAAGCCATTGAACAAGTTCATCGAGACGCCCAGTTTCAAGATGGAAACGGTGCGCTCGGTGTTGGCGGGGTTGGAGAGGGGGATGTGGACGGCGTCGATAGATTTGAAGGACGCTTATTTCCACATCCCCATCCACAGGAGTTTCTGTCGCTTCCTGAGATTTGCATTCCAGGGCAGACAGTGGGAATTCAGGGTGTTGCCCTTCGGAATTTCCACGGCTCCTCGGGTTTTCACCCGTGTGGTTCTTGCGATCACAGCATACCTCCGCAGGAGAAGCATAGCAGTCCACACGTACATAGACGACTGGCTGTTGAAAGCGCACACCCGGGAAAGTTTGTCCGCCAATCTGAGATTGTTTTGAAAATTCTCACAGACTTGGGCTGGATGATCAATTTCCCAAAATCAGAGCTGACTCCATCCCAGAAGTTTGTTTACCTGGGGATGTTCTTCGATCTGGAGACAGGATATGTTTATCCTACTCAGGAGAGGGTTCAAATACTCATCTCGTTGATTCAGTCAGTGTGCGACAGTCGTCATGTCCTGGCACGGGTTTACTTGAGAATGCTGGGGTTGATGGTTTCGTTGGAACCAGTCATTCCTCAGCGCCTTACGCAGGCGGCCGATCCAGTTGTTTCTCATGACACAATGGACCCAGAGTACAGGTTCGCTGGACTCGAATGTGTCAGTGTTGGCGCCTCTGATTCACCACCTGCAATGGTGGTTGAATACAGAGAATCTCTTACCGGGGGTTTTGCTAACCCCTCCCCACCCTCGGTGACTGTGTATACAGATGCATCGATGGAGGGCTGGGGAGCTTGCCTGGAAGAATCCACGATATCAGGGCTTTGGAATCTGGAACAGTCACAGGAACATATAAATCTACTGGAGCTAAGAGCAGTAGTCCTGGGCCTGGAACATTTCTTACAGAAAGTTCAGGGCAAGATTGTTCTTATTCGTTCAGACAACTCAACAGTTGTGACTTACATAAACCGCCAGGGCGGAACGAAGTCGCCCAGTCCTCTGTATGATGACATGGAAACTGCTATGTTGGTGTCTGGATCACCAGATTACCTTGAAAGCAGTTCATATTCCGGGAAGGTTAAACCTGCTTGCAGACTCATTGAGCCGAAGGATGAGTGTTTTACCCACGGAATGGCAACTAAATCAATGTGTGGCGGATCGTCTGTTCGACCATTGGGGGAAACCCAACATCGATTTGTTCGCAACGAGCAAGAATGCGAAGATGACGACGTACGTCTCTCCGATTCCGGATCCAAGCGCTTTCGCAACAGATGCGTTAGCTATCAGCTGGGGGAGATGTATGCATACGCATTCCCTCCAGCAATCCTGATTCCAAAAATTCTTCAGAAAATCAGACAAGAGGAATGCCAAGTGCTTCTGATCGCCCCGGATTGGCCAAGCCGATCATGGTATACGATCTGCTGGACCTTCTGGTCTGCAATCCGGTTCCTCTGCCTCTGATGGACGATATTATCTTCCAGGGCAAGGCCCTTCACAACAATCCGTCAATGTTCAGATTGACTGCGTGGATGTTGTCAAGGAATCTAGAATTAAGGAGGCTTTTCTGAGCAAGCAGCCATGTTTATGGCAAAAGCCAGGAGGGGGTCAACCTCCAGAGCATATAATTATAAAATCAACAGATTTGCAGAATGGTGCTCAAAAAGATGTATTGATCCAATGGATTCATCTATTCAAGTAGTAGCTGATTTCCTCTGTCACCTCTATGATGCCTATAGCCTCAAGCCTAACTCTATTGCTGGTTATAAATCAGCATTAATGTCTGTTATTCCTTGCTTGGCTAAGAGGGAAGTGATGAAGTAAATACATTGAATGTATTAATTAAAGGCTATGGGCAATCTAAGACCAAGGAATCCTCCTGTGATTCCGTCTTGGAGTTTATCGCTAGTGCTTCAAGTACTAGGTGATAAGCCTTTTGAACCACTTAGTTCCATTTCTATGAAACTATTAACACTGAAGACTGTGTTTTTAATTGCTGCGGCTCGGCTAGGCGTAGGAGTGAGATTCATGCCTTATCAGCCGAGGATGACCGTTTTGTGGTTTCAGGGGAAGGCCTTAAGCTGCTACCTAGGATTAATTTCTTGGCTAAAAATCAGTCGTTGAAATATCCAGGTCAACCTATTATTTTGCCTGCTTTAACTAGATATGATCCTAATTCTAAAGCATGGTGTCCCGTCCGGGCGCTGCGCCGGTACAAACAACGTACGGCGGCATGGCGCACCGACCAGTCAGCGTTATGGTTGTCATATATTGAACCCCATGGGAGGGCTTCTAAGGACACCATTTCCAGGTGGATTGTGGAGTGCATTCAGTTTTGCAATAAATCCGCCACCGGGAAGCAGGTTGACGTGGCCAAGGCTCACAGTGTCCGCGGCGTAGTGACATCCACGGCCCTATTTAATGGGGGTCCCTGTGGATGATATTATGTCGGTGGCTCAGTGGCATTGTGAGTCAAGTTTTACAGACCATTATCTCCGTGACACCTCTAATCCTCTCGCCTTGTCGGTTTTGAAAAAATAAATCGGTTTATATTTTTTGAGGTGATTTCCTCATTACTTATATATATCACAATTAATTTATGGAAACACCCACTTTTTTGGGCCTGCATCAGTCTTTTACCGATGGGAAGATGATGTCAGCAGCCAATTTTCAACAAGGTCAGTCTTGTTCATGTGTTGTCCGTTGTTGATTGTATTGTCACGATTACCCGTTATTAATATGGTGATGGTTTGTGTATTTGTGTGGTTCATTGTTGAGAGTTACGAAAATGGAGCTTTTTCGTCTCTGTCCTGTAGTACATGGCACTTGTACGTAGAGAGCGTATAGGACATTGAGGTCAGTCGACTCTTCCTCCCAGGAAGGAGGGGGGGGGGAGCGCATATGACATTCGGTCATCTCTCATACATCGGTCGTGTTATCCGATGGTTAGTCAAATCCTGACGGTTTTTTCTTACAGTTTCAGAAGTTTTAAGTGCCTTAAACGCAGAAAAGCGTATTGGGATGAGCTGGTCTTTTGACCTCGCCTCCCTCCCGCCAGATTCACTTTCGAATTCTGGCAATATCAAAAGTATTAGGGAGGTAAGTATACTCTTGAAGTGAAATAAACGAAATCTAGGATTTCTTTTTTCACGAGAGAGTTGATACTTACCTCCCTAGATACGGACCCGGCCTCTCCACCCCACAGAGGCTCGGTCTTCAGGCTCTTAATAGTTGCATGTGTGTCAGCCAATAATCTAGTCAGAGGAAGTGCTAGTCTGCGCATGCCGCGGTGGTGGGGGCTGGCATCCGCCAGACTACGCTCTGACTCCCTGCCCAGTAGGGGCACCTAACTGTTTTAAATCTGAGTGTTTATTGAGTGAAAGCCAATATTTAGCAATATCAAAAGTATTAGGGAGGTAAGTATCAACTCTCTCGTGAAAAAAGAAAATCCTAGATTTCGTTTATACCTCCCTAACACTCTTGATATACTAGTATATCAGCTCTAAATTCAATAATATTCAAAATTATAAAAAGTTAGGTGCCCCTACTGTGCAAGTGGAACTTACACAGTCATGCACATGTCAGGACCCCCACCTCTGTGCATGCGCATACTGGTTCTTCCGTTCTCTAATATATTGGGTTTAAAGCAACTTGAAAACAATTTCAAGCTCTTGTTTTGTGAAATTTCAATGCTTTTTTTCATTCCATCTATCGTTATTGCTGATGTTAATGCGCCTGAGGAGTCTGCCTCATCATCTAATAAGGTGATATTGTTCCATGTATTATTTAAGACCTGTAACAATGAATAGGTTACCGGTTTTCGTAGCGCAGCCGCCCGGCGTTGGTGCGATTTTAGGCGTTGGGAATCCTTGTTAAATTATCCCAGCGCCTAAATTCTACTAATCCCTTGTGTCTTTGTGTCCACAGGCTCATCTTATGATGGTAGAGCTCCTGTTCTTCACTCAGAGTTCGATCGTGTCTCCTTTTTTCTGACATATCAATTGGTTATGCCTAAGGGTCGGAGATATAAATTGAAAAATATCTCCCTCCTTTTGTTCCATCCCCTCTTCAGACTCTACAGATTCGGCGGATTGTATGGACGTGATTTCTGCACAAGAGGACGGTTCAGCTTTTTTCACATCAAGAGTATACTTACCCTCCCTAATACTTTTGATATTGCTAAATATGGCTTTCACTCAATAAACACTCAGATAAACAGTTAGGTGGCCCCTACTGGGCAGGGAGTCAGAGCGTAGTCTGGCGGATGCCAGCCCCACCCACCGCGCATGGCGCAGACTAGCACTTCCTCTTTGCTAATTTATTGGCTGAGAGACAACACATGCTTTTGTGATAGTGCTTTTTGTAGCTCAATTATAAGCGTTTTTTGGCAAAATTCAGAACTGTTGATACCTGAGAAAGATGGCAGAGAGAGTAACTTCGCCACAGGAGGGCCTTGGACCTTTAAATCAGGTGACTTCTAGTAAAATTAGCGAGTTTTGTCCCGTTGTAATGTGTTTCTCCGGGACTCGCGCTAAACGTGATAAGCGCCTTGATTAGTTTGGTTTATTTCAACTAGGTGCTATATAAGACTAATTTCTCTTGTGTTTATTGTCCACAGGTCTGTGTGAAGAAATATTATGGACATGACATCAGCAGAGGGTTTGTGTCTCTCCACTATGGTTCCATTTCCTACTAATACTGTTAGGTTATCTAACCAAAAATTCTATTGTCCAGTGAGTTGGAGGCCTATTATAAAGGTCTTCTCACTTTGCCCTCTTGATCCAATTCCTTCCCTAGAGGTGGAGAGAGTTAAGAGGCGTTCAGTGGTGGAGTGCTCCAGTTCATCAGGTTGGATGGTTTGTCTAGACATAGGTGTCAGGTATCTAATTATTGATATGAGGTGATGTTAATTATTTAGAGGAAAGGGAGATAATTAACTTTTATTTGCCATTGTTATCAGTATATATCTGATGGTTGTGTAGTCGAAATGTCCATTCTGCACATGTTCTGGTTAGAGATACAATTCGTCCTTGCACTGGGATGTTTGTTGGGGATCGATTTTTTCCTGTCATAGGATTAATGACGTCATAATCAGCCTTGTTCTTTATTAACAATTAAAGTTGTCCGAAGGCTGGTTTTCTGATAAATTATGATCTTTATGATCATTTTCCTTCTCTTGAGTTGGTGAGTTTTTCTAAGCTTAACTAGTTTGCTCATACTCCTCGTCCTTTGGCCTTTTTCAGAGACCTGGTTGTGCGTCCTGTGGACGATTTTTGAGGACAAGTTTGGCCCTCATCTCTGTTTTCAGTGTAGCCCTGTGGTCCCTTGCTTAATTGCGAGATATGTAAGCACTGGGGGGGTGAGCTAATGTCCGAATTCTTGTGCTTGCAGGCGAAGACAAGGTAGAGGAGGAGAAGAAGAAGCTGAAAAAAGAGGGTGTAAGTAAGAAGGGTAAGAGGAAGGCCTCGTCCGCGGTGGACATGGAGGCCTTCCGGACCGAGATGTTGGGAGAGATGAGGAGAACAATCAAGGATTTGGTTCAAGAGTTGCTTCGTGGCATGCTTCCTGGACCAAATCCTTTATTGACCTCATCATCTGCTTCGGAGCAGGTAATCCCCACCTCTGAATCAACGTTCCTTAGTACGCTTCCGTTGTTTGAAGATTCAGAGGTGGCCCCCATTAGAGGGGGCGTTCCACGGCCCTGGCAGCAGGCTTATTGCCGCGCCCAATAGGGACCGTGGACGGTCGTCGCTGGAACCCGCGGGCTGCTTATCAGTCCAGGGGTATCCGCACACTGCGGGTGCCAGTACCTCGTTTGGCACCTTCCCTGGCCAGTCCGGGTTAGCTCTCTTTGCTGACCCGGAGTCTAATCTGTCTGGCCAGGAAGGTATGAGGATTACCTGTTGGGGTCGCCGTCTGAAGACGTGGGACATGGATTATGATGTCTGTGCACCCTCGCGGGGAATACAGGCGCCTTTTTCCACCGGTTCTACTCTCCCAGGGGTAGAATCCACGGTTCAGACTGTGGCCCTGGGCGCTGAAGGCCAGCGGTACCCGCATACCTCGGCTTGCCGAGAGTGTCGCTGGTGCTGGCCGGGGCCGTGGTGGGGCGGTATATGCCCCGCGCTCTACCACGGCGCCTGCTCCTGGTCAAACCAGTGATATTAGCATGCCGGTATTGTCAGGCCCGCATGTTCTCCCTGGCTTGCCAGGGATATCAGCGTACCCGCCGTCAAGCTCTGTTGCTTGCGCTCTGGAGGAAGACGAAGGGCCCCCGTCTTGTAGAGCGCTCACAGCTAGCCACGGAGGAGGATTGGTCTGACGCTTGCCAGTGGTTGGTGAGTGTTAGACCTGATCTGCCCGTGAGCAGTCGGCTAGCCAGCGTGAGCAACAGGCCGTGGTTAGCTGGTAAGCCTACTGCTAACGCTATGCCTTCTCTGCCGCTGGCAGCGCATGTCGTTGACATGTTCGAGGCGGCGGAGACGTCCATTAAGTCGAGTGGACGTCTCGCTAAGGCCCCGCGCGAGGTGGCCAGGCGTTGCCGCATCGTGCCCCTGGACTACCAGCGGTACGGTGTGGTACCAGAAGCCGAGCTGTGGATGACCGCGCGCGCTTTGGGTGAGGATGCGCGGCTAGGCTCCCGTTCTGACACCGGGAGTCTTGTGTTCGAACGCGTTGCGTTCAGCAAATGCCGCGTTGCGTGATGCGGAGGAGAGTGGGAGGGCTTCGATTGCCGCTCTGTCCCACGTCTCCAGCTGTTACAAGGGGTAGTAACAGCATCCGCATCGCGCCAGCCAAGTCCGGTCACAGTCACAGCGAGCCATCCAGGATGGTATCAACCCTGGCTCTGGACTGTATGACGCGGGCGGTGACCAGGAGTGTCCGGGCAAGGCGCACTTTTGCCTTGGATAATCTGTGCCCGTCCCAGGACCTATACAATAGGCTACTACGTACGCCTATGACAGGTCCTGGGTCTCTTTGGAGGTGAGGGATGTAGGCACCTCCAGGAGACGGTTACTCTGGTCAATAACCAGAGGGCGCTGCGCGAGCAGTTTTGAGGTGCTTCGTCGTGCCAACGTTCGCGGACCGCACCCCCAGCGTATCGTCCCCTGCAGGCTCGAGGTGGTAGTGGCCAGGTCAGAGGCCAACCACCATCGCAGCCCCGGCCTCGGCCGCGTGCGATTCGGCCAGCAGCGAGGGGGGCGCAGGCTCCTCAGGCGCAGTCAGCCAGGCAGCCGCCCCGCGCACCGAGGTGCGCGCGGTGCTGGTCGTGGCGCGCGAGGATCTGGGCGGGGTAATCGTTCCTGATGGGACGGTTACCGCGGTGAGAACCGCGCCGGTGTTTCTGGCAGAGG
The DNA here is from genome assembly GCA_034401795.1 of Chaetoderma sp. LZ-2023a. Classification (NCBI taxonomy): domain Eukaryota; kingdom Metazoa; phylum Mollusca; class Caudofoveata; order Chaetodermatida; family Chaetodermatidae; genus Chaetoderma; species Chaetoderma sp. LZ-2023a. The sequence goes on from CM067372.1 coordinate 55,818,970, forward strand.
AGACAGTGCCGCTCTTGCACTCCTTATGTCCACCTCTATCCCTAGGTGGACCGGTGGGAGGCCGGCTAGCCGACCACATGCAAGAGTGGGAAACGGTTTAACTCAGGACCGTTTAGTCTTGCGATGGCTTTTCAGTCGGGTATCATCCCGATTGGATGACAGGCCCGCCATCGCGACTGTCTCTAGTGCCGATCTGGACTCCAAATCGAGAGATCCAGATCAAAGGTTGTGTATCGAGGAGGAAATAAATTCCCTCATACAAAAAGGAGATTATTCAGCCGGCACAGAGGTGTCCGGGCTTCTATTCAACCCTGTTCTTAGTAACAAAGAACACCGGAGGGTGGAGACCAATTCTCAACCTCAAGCCATTGAACAAGTTCATAGAGACGCCCAGTTTCAAGATGGAGACTGTGCGCTCGGTGTTGGCGGGGTTAGAGAGGGGAATGTGGACAGCGTCGATAGATGTGAAGGACGCTTATTTCCACATCCCCATACACAGGAGTTTCCGTCGCTTCCTGAGATTTGCATTCCGGGGCAGACAGTGGGAATTCAGGGTGCTACCCTTCGGAATTTCCACGCTCCTCGGGTTTTCACCCGTGTGGTTCTTGCGATCACCGCATACCTCCGCAGGAGAAGCATAGCAGTCCACACGTACATAGACGACTGGCTGTTGAAAGCGCACAACCGGGAAAGTTTATCGGCCAGTCTGGAGATTGTTTTGAAACTCTCACAGACTTAGGCTGGATGATCAATTTCCCCAAATCAGAGCTGATTCCATCCCAGAAGTTTGTTTACCTGGGGATGTTCTTCGATCTAGAGGACAGGATATGTTTATCCTACTCAGGAGAGAGTTCAGAAACTCATCTCATTAATTCAGTCAGTGTGCGACAGTCGTCATGTCCTGGCACGGGTTTACTTGAGAATGCTGGGGTTGATGGTTTCATTGGAACCAGTCATTCCTCAGGCCGCCTTACGCAGTCGGCCGATCCAGTTATTTCTCATGACACAATGGACCCAGAGTACAGGTTTCGCTGGACTCGAATGTGCCAGTGTTGGCGCCTCTGATTCATCACCTGCAATGGTGGTTGGACACAGAGAATCTCTTGGTGGGGGTTATGCTAACCCCTCCCCACCCTCAGGTGACTGTGTATACAGATGCATCGATGGAGGCTGGGGAGCTTGCCTGGAAGAGTCCACGATATCAGGGCTTTGGAATCTGGAACAGTCAAAGGAACATATAAATCTACTGGAGCTAAGAGCAGTAGTCCTGGGCCTGGAACATTTCTTACATGAAAGTTCAGGGCAAGATTGTTCTTATTCGTTCAGACAACTCAACAGTTGTGACTTACATAACCGCCAGGGCGGAACGAAGTCGCCCAGTCTCTGTATGATGACATGGAGACTGCTTTGTTGGTGTCTGGATCACCAGATTACCTTGAAAGCAGTTCATATTCCGGGAAGGTTAAATCTGCTAGCAGACTCATTGAGCCGAAGGGATGAGTGTTTTACCCACGGAATGGCAACTAAATCAATGTGTGGCGGATCGTCTGTTCGACCATTGGGGGAAACCCAACATCGATTTGTTCGCAACGAAGAAGAATGCGAAGATGACGACGTACGTCTCTCCGATTCCGGATCAAAGCGCTTTCGCAACAGATGCGTTAGCTATCAGCTGGGGAGAATGTCTGCATACGCATTCCCTCCAGCAATCCTGATTCCAAAAATTCTTCGGAAAATCAGACAAGAGGAATGCCAAGTGCTTCTGATCGCCCCGGATTGGCCAAGCCGATCATGTATACGGATCTGCTGGACCTTCTGGTCTGCAATCCGGTTCCTCTGCCTCTGATGGACGATATTATCTTCCAGGCAAGGCCCTTCACAACAATCCGTCAATGTTCAGATTGACTGCGTGGATGTTGTCAAGGAATCTAGAATTAATCTATGAAACTATTAACACTGAAGACTGTGTTTTTAATTGCTGCGGCCTCGGCTAGGCGTAGGAGTGAAATTCATGCCTTATCAGCCGAGGATGACCGTTTTGTGTTTCAGGGAAGGCCTTAAGCTGCTACCTAGGATTAATTTCTTGGCTAAAAAATCAGTCGTTGAAATATCCAGGTCAACCTATTGTTTTGCCTGCTTTAACTAGATATGATCCTAATTCTAAAGCATGGTGTCCCGTCCGGGCGCCTTTGCCGGTACAAACAACGTACGGCGGAGTGGCGCACCGACCAGTCGGCGTTATGGTTGTTCTTATATTGAACCCCATGGCAGGGCTTCTAAGGACACCATTTCCAGGGTGGATTGTAGAATGCATTCAGTTTTGCCATAAATCCGCCACCGGGAAGCAGGTTGACGTGGCCAAGGCTCACAGTGTCCGCGGCGTAGTGACATCCACTGCCCTATTTAATGGGGTCCCGGTGGATGAAATTATGTCGGTGGCTCAGTGGGCACTGTGAGTCAAGTTTTACAGACCATTATCTCCGTGACACCTCTAATCCTCTCGCCTTGTCGATTTTGAAAAAATAACTTGGCATATATTTTTTTGATGGGGTTCCTCATTGCTTATATATTTCACAATTAATTTATGGAAACAACCACTAATTTGGGACTGCATCGTGCTTCACCAATGGGAAAGAGGATGTCAGCAGCCATTTCAACAAGGTCAGTCTTGTGTATGTGTTGTCCATTGTTGATTGTCTTGTCACGTTACCCGTTATTAATATGATGATGGTTTTGTGTAATTATGTGGTTCATTGTTGAGAGTATACGAAAATGGAGTTTTTTCGTCTCTGTCCTGTAGTACATGGCACTTGTACGTAGAGAGCGTATAGGACATTGAGGTCATTCGACTCTTCCTCCCAGGAAGGAGGGGGGGGGAGCGCATATGACATTCGGTCATCTCTCATACATTGGGGGTGTTATCCGATGGTTAGTCAAATCCTGACTGTTTTTTCATACAGTTTCAGAAGTTTAAGTGCCTTAAACGCAGAAAAGCGTATTAGGGATGAGCTGGTCTTTTGACCTCGCCTCCCTCCCGCCGAATTCACTGTCGAATTCTGGCAATATCAAAAGTATTAGGGAGGTAAGTATACTCTTGATGTGAAATAAACGAAATCAAGGATTTCTTTTTTCACGAGAGAGTTGATACTTACCTCCCTAGATACGGACCCGGCCTCTCCACCCCACAGAGGCTCGGTCTTCAGGCTCTTTATAGTTGCATGTGTATCAGCCAATAAATTAGTCAGAGGAAGTGCTAGTCTGCGCATGCGCGGTGGTGGGGGCTGCATCCTCCAGACTACGCTCTGACTCCCTGCCCAGTAGGGGCACCTAACTGTTTTAATCTGAGTGTTTATTGAGTGAAAGCCAATATTTAGCAATATCAAAAGTATCTAGGGAGGTAAGTATCAACTCTCTCGTGAAAAAAGAAATCCTTGATTTCGTTTAGTTCAGGATAAGGGAGTTTAGTAG